>APFE030864506.1:8846-21703 GCA_000404065.3 Pinus taeda | reverse complement strand
CAAAATGGATATTCAAAAACAAGTTGAATGAAAATGGGGAAGTTATTAGAAACAAAGCCAGACTTGTTTGTAAAGGGTATGCTCAACAAGAAGGAATCGACTTTGAAGAAACATTTTCTCCCATTGCTAGACTTGAGGCCATCCGAATGTTCCTTTCTCTCTCTAGCTTTCAGAAGTTCAAAGTATTTCAAATGGACGTGAAATCAACTTTTCTGAATGGAGACTTAGAAGAAGAAGTTTATATTGAGCAACCAGATGGATTCATCCTTGGAAATGATCCAAAACTTGTATGCAGAATTAAGAAGGCTCTCTGTGGTCTTAAACAAGCTCCAAGGGCTTGGTATTATCATTTGGACAAATATCTTCATCAACAAGGTTTCTCAAAAGGATCAGCAGATAACAATCTTTATATAAAAATTGAAAATAACAAATTGCTAATACTTGTTGTGTATGTTGATGATATCATCTTTGGCAGCAAAAAGAAGCCATGAGTCAGAACTTTGCCTTGGTAACGCAGAAAGAATTCGAAATGTCCTTGCTTAGAGAACTGACATATTTTCTTGGATTACAGATCCAACAAAATGAAGGCGGTATCTTTTTATCTCAAAACAAGTACCTCAAGTAGATTTTGAAGAAGTATGGCATGGAAGATTCGAAACCTGTATGTACCCCTATGGTTACAAGATGCAGTCTCAGTGCAAATGATGAATCAACAGCAGTGCATCAACCAACCTATAGATCCATGATTGGAATTCTGCTTTATTTAATAGGTACCCGACCAGACATCATGCATGCAGTAGGAATGGTTGGAAGATTTCAGGCAAATCCTAAGAAAACTCATCTTCAAGCAGTAAAGAGAATTTTCAAGTATCTTCAAGGAACTCAAAACTATGGCCTATGGTATCCTAGAGATGCGGATCTCACTCTTCATGCTTATACAGATGCAGATTGGGCTGGAAGCGTGGATGACAGAAAAAGCATTAGTGGTGGTGCATTCTTTATGGGTTCTAGATTAGTATCTTGGTTCAGCAAGAAACATAGTTCTATTGCATTATCTACAGCTGAAGCAGAATATGTGGCTGTTGCATCTTGTTGCACCCAACTCCTTTGGATGATGCAAACCTTGCAGGATTATCAAATCACTTGTACTCCACCTATCTCCATCTTATATGATAATACAAGTGCAATTAGCATTTCAAAGAATCCAGTCATGCATTCAAAGACCAAGCACATACCTATCAAATATCATTTTCTTCGGGAACAAGTGTTGGAACAAAAAGTCAAGTTGGAGTATGTTCCTTCTAAGGAACAAGTTGCTGATATACTCACCAAACCACTGCCCAGGGAAACATTTGAATACCTCAGATAGAAGCTGAGAGTAGTTGATGCTTCATCTTGCTGTTGAAACTTGTCTGTTTCAGAGAAAAGTTGTTGTACGCAAGTTGGATGAGGAGGATCCGTGTACATACGTAGGTTTATGTAGATATAGTCGCGTATATGGAGGTTTGAAGGATATCAGTAGGGACAGACTCTGGTTGAAGATAGTCTGATATGGGTCTAACAGAGTCCATCTGGCACAGGTTCAAGGGGAGCAGATAATTGGTTCAGGGATGCATTGTTGGCATTACCTTAGAAGTTTTTGGTTCAAATTCACAATTGTTGTTTGGTCTCAGGTGGAACCCATGCAGAGGAAGATCAGAAAGAGAACATGGTTGCTGATATGAATAATGATTGACAGATGCTGCTGATAGTAGTTATTGATGACTTTCATAGTCTTGCTCTAGATATTTCGTATCTATGTCATGTATATCTTCTTTTTATCAAGGTCATGTAACGGTCTATTTTGGTTTCCCCACTATGCCTGGGATGAATGATGTCATGTAATTGGTTGTCATATGTAAATTTCTAATGTATCCCCACTTGGTTGGATGGATGACCCCCACTTGGTTGGGTGATGGATGTATGTATAGAGTCTTTTGGTGATAAGAAGGTCATTTATGATGTGTAAGTCATGGTTCTTTTTAAAGAACATCTTTTTGCAGATCTTGCCTACAGTCAGGGGGAGCATGTTCAGCTTAGCAGAGCAGAGATTTCAGCATGTACTAATGGGGAGCACAACCCTTTGCCCTTGCTGACAAAGGGGGAGAATGACTTTGAGGATCTTGGGGTTGCCATAAAGTCCAAAGGGGGAGATTGTTGGCATTATTGCATAGGTTTGGCACCATGGCACAGGTGTTGTCCTTGATGGAAACTCATTCTGATGACAGATCACATTTCAGGCTCTCAGAATGAAGGAAATCATATATACGTAGGTTCACCTTAACGAAGCCGCGTATACATGCGGGTTGGATGTTCCCAAGGCACATATGTGTATACACGCACTTTCATGCAAGGAGAATTTATTTTTGGTTCGTGGTATTTAGTCCTTGGTATTTGAACCTATGGTTTTGGGCCATGGTATATCGTCATAAGTGTTGATCCCAAGTATTAGGTCCATGGTATTGAATTGTTATGGTTTTTGGACTGTGGTATTGTGAAAGGCCTAAGGCTATAAAAAAGGAAGAAGATCATTTGGCAAGGTACTATCTGAATCATTGAATATCTGATAAAGTGTTAGATCTGGAATACTGTGATTGGGTTATGGTGCAGATCTGGATCTGAATGAAGAAGGAACCTGAGTGCAAGGAGAAGGATAAGTTCTATTGATGGGTCAAAATCTTAAAGCTTGAATGATAGTATCTTTTTATGATTTTGAGCTATTCTATGGGGCACACGCTTGATCTATAAATTCGATAATCTGGGTTAACTAATGTCTGAATGATTGAAAGAGTGAATTATCATTTATAGATCTGTACGCAGGTTCAGTGAAGGTAAGGCACGTATACACGCATTTTCTGCAAGTGAAAGAAGTGTATACGCAGGTTGGTCTCGACGAAGAAGTGTATACACGCAGTTTCTGCAAGTGAAAGAAGCGTATATGCAGGTTGGTCTCGACACAGAAGCGTATGCATGTAGGTTTTTGAATAGTAAAGTACCGTACGTCTTTTGAATTTTGTTTTAGCTGCTTCTGCTATTTAGCTATAGTGTTCTGGGTTCATAATTGGTGTGTGATTATTGTTACTGTGTTCTGGGTACAGCAGTCGGAGAAGTGTTTATTTGATTCAGTACTAATGGGTGAAAAAGAGGTTGTTTGATGATTGGATCCAGTCTGAAATTTATGAAACGTGGTCCCTAGAAGAAAAGAGAGGGTTGTAGCTCTCTGCAGGTTGCAGCCTACATACTGGTAAAGGACTGCACCAGTACAAAATCATTGTAAAAATAAGTTTCTAATTGAAAAGATAGAGACATATTGCAGCAGGTGGTTTTCACCCACATTGGGTTTCCACCTTATATCTTGTGTTCTTGTGTTTGATTGTCTTATGCTCTATTTTACTGTTCCTAGTTACTGTTTATATGATTATGATGTACAGATTAATGTTCAACATCTGTAGAATATATTAAAGTATAAGTTTGCATGGTATACGCGGGTTTCCTTATCTGTAGTTGCGTATACACGCTGTTTTCTCTAACTGAAGTAGCGTATATGTTCTGGGTTTGAAAAGAAATTAATTGACCAGATAGTACTGATTCACCCCCCCTCTCAGTATTATTTCCAACAGACAATGACCTTTGGAATTCATTACAGTTTCCAGTACTCAAGTGGGAGGTCTGCACATAAATTTTAATCAAAGCTTACGAAATCCAATCAATAAAAGTTACAGAAGATTTCAGAGGACTACAAACGTCAACGTTACTAAATTTAAGGACTCTTCCAGTATTCGACATGACAGGAGCAACTATGCAATGTACAAAATTCCTCATCAGTAGGATCCATGTAGGGTCATTATGGATAGACAAGGAATACCCAATACATGTTATAGACATTCAAAGACTCACGACCTGTCTACGACTGACGCCGCCGTATCAAATTCTTTTCAAAAAATTTTCCAAGCGGGGGAAGAAAACATGCGATGACAACTATTATAATAGGTATGGTACCCAATGAGGAGGCAAGGGTGCTATGATAGAGCCAATTAATAAACCCAACATCAAATTCGCTTGTTACACAATTCGTGGAAAACTCATGCCACTTTTTTGAGAGGTGGGTGCACGTTAGACACCATTTTAGTTGCGGAGGCTTGTGTGTAGGGCTCGTAGTTGAATTGGTGTAGCTTTTTACTACATGAAATTTTGATGCTTATGAAGATGTGTATAAAAGGGCCACTCGCTTTATTTATGGATACCTTGTTGTCACATTGGCCATGTGGAAATGGTGCCCACCAAAGGGCCGAGAGATGGCAACGGTTACTGAAGACCATCTACTTTCTCTTAGGTATGTACCGTGGAAGACCTCCAGGGATCTGTTGTCACTTTAGATTGCACCAACAACATAAGTGCTGCAGGAGAGATAGAAAGCCCTCTAGAGACAACCTTTGGGTTGATTGTAGACCAGTGCATAGGAAATCTTAAGTAGAGGAGTGCATGGAAGATTAAGAGTGGGGTTTCTTCTGCACTCCAATTGTCACGTAATAAAAATAAGAGGGTATTAGTTCAATAGGCCTTAATTAAGGTAGACTCAATCCAATAGATGGATCCAAATGTAGGGGGTATATTGGGGCAATATCAAAGAGAAATGGCTTCTTCTAGTGGCTGACACAGAAAAATGAGACAAATCAATACTGAAGTTGTAGTAATGGTGGAGAGGAAGAGAGGAAGGAGGGAAATAGATGCTTAGGGCTATGGCTAGTAGAATCCTTAGCAATAATGTTCTAGTAGAAATATGGAAGAGGAAGGAGGTGGAGTGATAGAAACAATAGAGTACTTGTTAAGGTTTCATGCCTATAACATGGGTATCTCTATCACCAAACAGTGTGAGAAAGGCTGTCCTCATACAGGTACTGCAGACTAATCTAGTAACACAAGTAAATCTATGGTTACTACAGGTACTGTAGGCTATTGAATAAAACAAGTAAATCTGTAATACACACATGCATTGTTCTATATTTAGCAGCCATGGTAAATCCATGAATCAGGGAGAAACCAACAATCTCATTACACTATTTTAGAGAAGGAAAAACAACTTATGAAACGAGGTTATACAAGGGAAAACATAATGCACATCGATCATTCTTAGAATCACCAGAGAGTTTCATTCAACCAATATGAGTCCAACATACCAATCCATAACATCCAGCACAACATAAGTCAAGCCCCCCATGAATAAACAAATAGAACCATAATGGCATCTCAGAATTCAAACTGCTCAGGTGAGAAATTCCATAGCCTTGAATAAGTGTTTCTTCCTCCTATATATAATAAGAGGGGGATCTTGGATTACAGTTGCAACAAAATATCTGAGGCAGAGCTCTAGTTGTTTGCTAGACTAGTTGTCTCGGCCTATGTAAGGTGTTGTTGCCCAAAACGTTTACAATTGGGATTCGATCCCTTCTTAGAAGGAAATGGAAATTACAAAATAATGGAAATAAAGAGGAAGACAAAAATATGATGGTGTACATTCTCCCCTATTGTTCCTATGAAAAGGCCTTTGTTCAAGCCACGTCTCAACTGTGATGTGCTTCTCCTGTAGCTCAAATATTTCCTGTCACTTTCGCCATAACTGCCTAGGAGACTCATTCTCTAGAGTAGGGAGTGAGTTGACCATGGGTTTCTGTCGTAGAGTAGAAACATAGTCTTCTTCAACAGTCCTTTTTTGTGTATAGGAGTGGAGCTCCATGCATTGCCATTAAGTCTTCCTGAGCTCCCCATACTAGTTCATTGTTGTGCCATACTACATTTAACGCTTCAGATGCTGACCCATCCACCTTCAATGCCCTGTATTGTACTATCGGGGCCTTGTTGTAATTTGGGATTTTACTTTTGAAACATTACAAAACCATGAGCTATGATCCCCCTTAGCCCCCTTTGGTTTAGCCCCTTTTTTCTTTTCTTGTCATATGAACGGGGGTCGTGACCAGGGGCTTAACCTTTGGGTCCTGAGACATTTAAATCTATGTCTAGGGGTCTGTTTCCTTTGTAGCACAAAATCCCGCATCTTAGCGATTTACAGTGCTTTCCCATAAGACTCCTAGTTGAACCTTGCGATCGCTGATCTGCGGGGTCGGGCCCACCGGAGATATCACAATCGCACTCCGGGAGAGGAAAGGCCCATTACCTTTTTTCCATAGCACAGGCCGACTTGTCTGGACATGAAATCCTCATGAGGTAGAAGAAATAAAACATCGCATCCAGGAGGATTTCCTGCATATTGCAATTGCAGGCCAGGAGAGATTGAGGTGCAGGAGTGCCTTAACCTGTGTGATTGCCGATCACCAATCTACGAAGGGTGACATCATTACTGCTACATGTCACCCGAAGATGCCCCTATAGGACCCATAAAAATGCCAAAATTGAGTGACATGTGTCCCCCATATGGCCACGTCACCTTTTGTATTGCCACATGGAGGAGAGAGAAAGGGTCTGCCTGACCTTAGTTTTCCATTGATTTTCTTTGTTAATTCTTTTTTGGCCCTTTCGGCATTTTCACACTATTATCGCACATCATCAATATCGCAAGGTTTTGGAGCTGTAACCCAGCCATCACACCGATCTATGATATGCGATAAGATTGGACCCGCTGATATGCGATTTGCGATATCAACTGATCGCTGATCTTATTTCCCTCCTTTGTTGCTATTGGAAGATCAAATTGTGATTTACAATGAGCCTTTTCCTTTGGGATATTTCTCTTTGTTTTCTAGCTTTCCAAGGGTATCGTTAATCCTCTTTAACTTCTGATCCAGGAGTTCATTTTTGGACTTCCATATACTGTTGGAAATATTATCACGAGTACTATGAACTGGAGAGGGACCGATTTGGCTATGAGAGCTTCTGTGGCTTGGGAAATGGCTTCAAAATTCACTACTCTTATGCATTCTAAGAAATTGATAACTTGTAAAGCAACAAGTGACAACATTGGCTCCTACTGGGGATAGTGCATTGCTGGCAAGGTGCTGATAACCTGCAAACCAATATCCTTCACCATTGGGCATGGAGTTAAAAATATAATGAACTTGTATAGCCATAAAATCCCAATGAAAATTTGTGTGCAGGGAGTACTTTATTCATCAAAGTAAAATGCAGAAATAAAATTCTAACAACTGGAAAGTAAATGCTCAGCTAGTGAGCTTATTTATATACACTCCTACTTATGTACAGGGCTTCATTCACCTAGGTGAGTTCAACCCTCCAATGGAGCTAGGCTAACATTTGGGTGCTAGACCTAATGCCCTCATGCTGCTGAAATTTAAAAATTAGAATAAGCATGCACCATGAAAAGTCTTGAAACAAAAAACCTGATACATGCTCTTGAAGTAACCTCTACTGTTGGCTTAGGAATGTCGTCATGTAGTGATGAGCCCCAAATTGGGTAACTTATTGGGCTCATTTTTCCTAATTATCCTTGTTCAATCCTTGTTCAATCCTCCATTTTTCATAGATTATGCATTATTTTTTAGTATGTTTATGTCATTTGTACAAACAAGGGTGGTCACTCTTCCTAGGTGGCTAACACGTGCTTATTTAAGGTTTTTTGACACATGTTGGAGCAAAATCGAGCAATCATGGGCTAGGTGACAGCCAAGCTTGAGGTGAGAATTCGTAGGGGGGTTTTCTCTGACATTAAATAGCCCTTCCTTGAGATCTCCACCCTCAACTCCGAGCTCACAGGCCACCAAAACGGATCTTGAAGGCAACCAAACAGATTTTGGAAAAGGGGCTGTCTACTAACAGTTTGGATAGCCGAGTCCCTTAGATTTAGGAGGCCTGCTAGGGCCCTCATGGTGTATAAATGAGAAGGCCTCAGCCTTCATAAGGGACTTTTGGAAACCATTGCATTTTTTGCACTACAGTGTTGTCACCTTCAGCTCGTTTTCTTGTAGCCATTTTGGCATAACTTTTGACTGATGACTATTTTTTGATAATGATAAGCAGTCCTATTTTATATCAACTATGAGTTCTCTATAGGAGCCGTAGCTCTGAGGGTTGGGCTCAACCTGAGAGCCTAGGGCCTCCTCTATGTACTATTATCTTTCCTTTATGCATCGTTGCTTTCCCTTTTATGCATTTGCAAACGTATTTCTGTTAGGAATATTAAGTTGTGTTGATTAACTAGGTTATTGTTTATGGTTAGAAATGCTTCAGATGTTTAGAAAAGATTGGTAGGATAATAACATGAAAAAAGCTCCAGAAAAGGGCCAACAAACACTTTTGGTTTCACCTCTTCCTCATTGGATCAGGGGCTGGAATTGAAGTAACCGTGCTGTCCCAAACAAAAACAATAGTTTTGCTTTGCCATGCAATCATTAGTGTACTATTTTCATTTGCAGAAGTTGGTTACATGTTCAGATCTCTGAAATGTTTCATTGCATAATTGATATATATGGTTCTCTTTCAAATAAAGCTTCCGTTCATTCACTTTATTGTTAGCTATATTAGATTAGCTAGGACTTTAATTACTTGCAAAACTTTATTTTTTCAGTTGAAAGTACACAGTGTAGAGCATATCTACCACTCTTTCATCCACCCAAGCTTCATCAGAGCCATCTGTTCCATCTCCTAACTAGGTTCCTCGTCTCACATTTGTCCTCTTGCCCACGTAACCCTACCCTTTTTTTGCAACCATTGTTTCAGCCTTCTTTGAGCCAATTCAGCCATCTACACCTTCTCACCACTCCATCCACCAATCCCTGGGCCACTTCAGACCCCTATCCTACCTCCATATCCATTCTTGCATCTTCTCTCACTCACCCATCCTCCAAAATCCCATTTTTAAACATCCTGTAGAAATTTCTGAACATCCTGTAGAAATTCCTGAACATCTTGTAGAACCCGTGTAGACTTCCTATAGAACCTCACAAATGAGGTTTCTTGATAGCCAAACTTTGTGGAACTCTTTGGAAGGGAATTAGGGACTCCTTAGACCCTCTCTAAACCTTCCCGACCTCTTCCAAGCATTTCTCCTCATTGATCCACCCCTGCACAGTCAAGAACAGTGAAAGCATATGCATGATGAAACTAACAACTTAATCAAAAATACAAAAAGATGTTTTCTTCAGATAGAGTTAGTCTAGACACATGTATTTTACCTTCATAGAAGTAATGACATCTCTTTCAGTAGTTTTCATTCTCTTCTTTGCATTAGTAGGACTAGCTGGTAGAATTAGGGTTTTCTAGGGTTTGCGCTTTCCTTCAGTGTTTCAATCTCTTTTCGCAAATAGATTAGCTTCCTTTGAGACTAGCTTCCATCCATCAACTAACAAGCTTCTTCTCAAAGCTCATAGAAGTTGGCTTGAGCCCCTAGCAGACTTGTTCCAGTTGACCAAGTGACAGCTGCGGCAAGAGCTAGTACTTGTGCATACAACACCGTCGCTTCCAAGTTTGTTACGAACTACCGGGTTGATAAAAGTAAAGAAGGGAGTCCCAAGAGTTGCAGCAATACTGGAGCCCACCACCTTTTTGGTGCCATTGTCGGGGAAGCGTCAGAGTATTGGTGATTGTTGCTTTTCTTCCATTTTATCCTACAAGCTTCTGCTAAGTAGTTTATTTCATTTCCATTCTGCAATTTCATTTTCGCAAAAGTAGAGTAGACATTTCCTATTTACATAGATTAGCATTTCAATTCTGCAAGGTAGATTAGTCCTTTCCTATTTTCATTTCCATTCCACACTTTCATTTAAGCAAGACAGTTAGTTGCAGTTCAATCTACTTTAGGTTTGCAGGTACCAGCAGAAAAAAAAAACAAAAGCAATCAAAAGTCTTTCATTTCATGCCTCGTAGGAATAGAGATAAAACTGGAAAATTCTTACCCAACACCCCCACCACATCACTGAGTCAACCTTCTCTCTTCTCTGGTGACAGTGAGCCAGAAGAACCTATAGGCGAACCTCCTGAAGAAGATCCTATAACAGAAGAAGAGTTAGAGAACACTCCATGTGAAGCCATGGATGAAAACCGAAACGGTAGAAGAGAAGATGAGAGAATAGAAGGTGCCTTTCCCATCTGAGAGACCAATGGAGACATGAAAATGAAAAACATAAGTCCCTCAGCTTTGCCTCACTTCCATGGATTGACTATTGAAGACCCTGATACCTTCCTGTTTGAGTTTGCTGTCCTTTGTCGAATTTACGACTATGCTGAGGACGAGAAAAAGTTGAAACTCTTTCCCTCTACCCTCAAGGATGCAGCATTACGCTGGTTCATGGGGTTACCTGGAAACAATATCACCACTTGGGCTCAGATGCAGCAAGCTTTCAATGCCAAATACCAGGACTACTGTAGGTCCAAGGAAACCAAGGGAGAAATCTTTCAGATGACCATGGGAAGCGATGAGTCTTTAGAAGGTTACGAGGAAAGGTTCCAACTTAGTTGTAAATGGGCCAGGTGCACACTTGACCCGGAATCTCTGAAGCTGGTTCTGCTCCAAGGAGTCCCTGAAGACCTTCTCGACACCCTTCACATGCTAGCTGGAGGGGACATCTATCAACTACCTTATGAGGACATAAAGACCATGTTTAGAAACCATTCTAGGGCAGCCTGGAAGAGAGGTAGGGGAAATCCACTTTCAGCTAGTACCACCTTCTCCAAGCATGAGTTTGCTAACCAGATGGAAGACCTCAAGAGTGAGATGAGACGGATTATTGCCATGCAACTTGATACCTTCCGAATTCAGCAAAAGAAAGAGGAAGCTGAGAGGGATTTGGCCATTTTTTGTCCTAGATGCACGAGGAAGCATCCTAAGAATGAGTGCCCATTGCACTTAGTAGAGGTATGTTTCATTTGTGAGGAAGACCACCCCACCAACCAATGCCCTACCTTGCCTGGATTTAAAGCCATGTACCTAGGGACTGAGGCGACTACTGAACCTCTCTACTTCCTCAACCAAAGGAGGCCACATGGGCCCAGACCTTACCAGCAGGGGATGCAAGGGACATCCCAAGCTTATTATAACCTAAACCAATCCGCTCATATACCTTCTTGGGGCCCCCCTGCTCATCCTTCCTGGTCTGCACCTCCTTCGTGGTCTTATCCATCTCCATACCATACTCAACCTACTCCTCATCCGTTTCACTCACATGCCCAGCCACAACCTCAGTGGAATGCACCTCAATCGGGGTGGAGGCCCCAGTACAACACTCCTCCTACCATTTTGCCTCCACCACTGGCTCAACCACAACCATTACCTCCTGCTCCTCCAAGACAACCCCAGATGCCTGCTCAACTGAACTCGAACCCCAACAACGGACAGGCCTAGCAGGTATATACTGGGGAGACAACATGCCCTAACTATGCTGTGGAGATCTAGGAGATCAACCTACGATCTGGGAAGGTCCTTCCAGAGTGCCAACCTCCTCCCCTAGAGGAGGAGGAAGAGAAACAGGAAAGTGAACCCCAAGCCATTCCACCCTTTCCTGAGTGACTCACAGTAACCACACAACCCAACCCAGAAGAAACTGAGCTTCTGGGAGAACTCAAGCAGTTGTGTGTGAAAATACCACTTCTCTAGGCCATAAAAGATGTACCGATATACAAAAAATTGATTAAGAAGAAGTGTTTCAGGCACCCAGGCAGGTAAAAAAGAGATGCCTCAATTATCAATGTCATAGGACAACTGTCTGATCTTATGTTGGGGCAAGTAATCTGTCTAAAGTATTTGGACCCTGGGAGTCCTGCAGTTGTTGTTCACATCAATGGCACCATCATACCACACACCTTGATTGATCTAGGGGCCGCCATTAATGTGATGACCAGGGACACCATGCTTAAGCTCAACCTTCAGAGTTCCTTAAGGAAGACCTCGACAGTACTGCAGTTGGCAGATCGCTCCACCGTGACTCCCGAAGGGATTGTGGAAGATGTCTTGGTCTCTGTTGACTCCTGGGAGTACCCTATGGACTTCTTGGTCCTTCAGCCAAAGGAAAAACTCATTGGATATCCCTTCATTTTGGGATGGCCTTGGCTAGCTACTGCAGATGCTTACATCAGCTGTCGAGCAGGAAGCATGACCATAAAAAATGGGCCTATGTCCAAACAACTGGTCCTATACCCTCCTGCCCAACCTTTGCTAGAACATGACTTACCCTCTGGTTGGAAGAAGGAGATGAGGATGGGGTATACTTTGCACCATTATGCACAGTGGAGGCCACTAGGGGAGGTCCTCAAACCAAGGATGATTTGATTGAGAACTTAATCCAAAATCCTCCCCCCGTTGCACTATCCTTGGAAGAGTTGGTGGAAGATACCCAAGCTAGCGCTTTAGTGGACCTATGTGTGACTGATCTGACCACTCCCAGAGTTAAGAATGTGGAGTTTTGCCCTGAAAGAACTTTAAAGATCAGCTCCTCTCTCTCTCCCTCTCAGGAAAAGGAGCTATGTAGCCTCTTGAACCGCCATTTGGAGGCTTTTGCCTAGAGCTACAAGGAAATGAAAGGAATCCATCCTTCAGTCTGTACCCATCATATTTACGTTAAAGAGGACTGTAAAGCAGTCAGGCAACCTCAAAGGAGAATGAATCCAACCATTAAGGACATTGTTAAAGAAGAAGTGCAAAATTTGTTGGATGCAGGATTCATCTACCCCATCTCAGACAGCGAATGGGTTTCCCCTCTGGTGTTGGTACCCAAGAAAAATGGGAAGTGGAGAATCTGTGTAGACTACAGAGAACTGAACAAAGCCACCAAGAAAGACCACTTCCCTTTTCCTTTCATAGATCAAGTGTTGGATGGACTGGCAGGAAAGAAGTTTTTCTCTTTCTTAGATGGGTT
>APFE030864505.1:1119-41315 GCA_000404065.3 Pinus taeda | reverse complement strand
CAATGGAGCATGTCTAACTTCCCTTTTTTCCTTGTTTTACACTCATTACTAACATCCCTTCACCAGTTGTGTTTATGAAAGAAATTTAAGGTTTTATGTTGGTTCTTGTATCCTTAAGAGCCACATTTCTTGTGCAAAATTCTTTTCGTTTTGATCTACTCCCTAACCTAAGTTGTTTTCGAATAAACTTAGTGATATCACTCCTCATTCACCTTCTCCCCCCATATTAACCCCTAACTTCTATTATCTAATTCCCTATGTCACCCTTTCCCTACTATTACAAACACCATGGCGTATAAACCCCAAGCATTCTATAAATATCCCCCCCTTGGCATTATAGCCATATGATTCACTACTAGGGAATTAAATTGACATCTGGTTAGTTTAAGAACCCAAGCCTTACCTCTTTGTCTCCCTCAGAATTCATTTACCCATTCAACCCTCCATTTGCCTAAGAAACCTTGGAAAAAACCCATTTGCACCTTTAGACCCGCTCAAAAGGCAAAAATGTGTGGAAAACCCACTTTTTCCGCCTTATCCTAAGTTTGGGACCTATGTGCGCTCTTATACAAAATTACATGAAAAACCCACTTATCCTAAGTTCTTTAGGCCATGCGCGATTTTGCAAAGAAATACGTTGAAAAACCATTTTTTCCGACTTATCCTAAGTTTCGGAGCAATATGCCACTTTATAAAGAAATACACGGAAAAACCATACAAACCCGTTAATATTTCTAAGGGTCCCGCTGGGCACAAATCCCATGGAAAAATACTTTTTTATTGCTCGCCCGACGTCGTATCGTCCGCACAGTTCATCAACCCATCGACCGTCCGATCGGGCGCTTTTCATCCAACGGCTCACGTGGATATCGGACCGGCCCTGACGTCCGATAGATAGCGTCCGATATCTGTCAGAGGGTGACGTCAGGCCTCGACCACACGTCTCCCCCACAGCGTATCGGAGCCCCCTCTGACAACTCCACTTCCGTATCATAAGCGGTGCGATATGATACCGCCTATGGTTTCCGGTTTCCATTAATCCACCCGCCAGCGTCACTGTCAGAGTCATCGCCGCGTTCGCGCCCCCATCCAACATTGCTCCACCTGTCCGCCACCTCACCATCCCCGTGGACCACTCATAAGCCGCCACGTCACTTGATGACGCCATGCTGACATCATCTGACCCTCACCCACCCGACGACGTCATGCTGACATCATCCGAAAAAGGCGCCAATATCCCAAAAATCCATATTTTGGCTGATTTTTCGCGTTTTTTGCACTTTTTGCAAAAAACTTCTGCATTGTTTCCTGCATGCATTTTACGTCCAAATTTGCATCAACCCGCTTAATTCGACCCAGAGACCTTCGGCGCGCCTACCCACCTGCATTTGTGACCCGGACTGTCAAAATACCAGGTATTTATCGCTGTTAATCCTCTCTGCGCCTGGTTTTATCTGCAATAGCTGAAATTCACTTAAAACACTGAAAAACACATAATTCACCAGCAAATCCCTTCCCCCCACTTCCCATTTGAAGTTGGAAGCTCGAAATTCACTAGCTAAGCCTTGTTTAAACAAAACTTTCACATAACCTGCATTCTATTCGCGCAGTCGTGAACAGGGAAACCGAACCTACACCTAAATACTGTGAAGGAACTCTGTTGAAAACAAGTATTTGCTCTCCCTTCACTGCTGTGTGTAGTATTTCAATTGCTGCAGTTTACCCTATCGTCCTCTGTTTCTCAATTCACCTCTTTTTCCAAGAAATAATCTTTTCTGTTACCCAGCCTAGTAACATCAATTTACATACAAAACAGAGTTCTTAAGTAATCATGGAAACTCCAATAGCACCTGTGGCCCTCAATATTGCCCCTTTGAATGCCCCTCAGAGAGAATTGGAGTGGCAGGCTTTAGCAGACTTGGATTACCAAATTTCAAAAGAATTCCTAGCACAAAGCAAATTCCACCTCAACCTGTTGAATGAGTTAAAGGCTAAACATGTGGCTGGAACAAATATATTGGGCATTTGGGATTCCTTCCTCCCAATCTTCAAGCTTCCTCAGGTCAACCAATTCCCTGACCTGATCCACCTATGTGCTGAATGTTATGATCCCACTCAAAGAGTTTTGCTTGACCCTTCAGGCTCAGTTGTTTTCTACATTATCCCTGAGGCCATCAGAGAGATGCTGCAATTCAAGACTAAGAAGAAATTGGTTCCCCTGTCTTTGTTTGATCTGATAAATCAAGGAGCCAAGATGTTGACAGATGCTCAGATCACAAAGCTCAACCAACTATTTATTAACTCTGATACTGTGTAGTACCCTCCCATTTTTCATGGTTATCTCAACCCATTGGGCAGGGACCTTGCAGATATGATCAGTCCCATCCTGGGTTATAGCTCAATTGAGTATATTGATGAAACTGTACTAGTAATGATGCTCATGTTTTCCCCTGGCAAAGCTCCAACCTGCTATAACTATGCCACCTACATATCAGATAAAATGCATGAGAAATTTATGAACCTATCAAGGGAAAAGGTGTTCAGATACTCCTCTTACATCTACCACCTAATTTTATACTATCAACATGAGAAATTCCCTTTTGGTGTGAAAACAGTGGATGTACAAGGAAATCCCAGGTCAGTAGTGTATTGGGCCTCAGTTTTTCACTGCAGAGCCTATTCTCCATACACCTACTGTGAGTTTATAAACCTTTCCATCCACCCAACCATGTCTCTGTTCATGAGCTCACCTCCTCCAAGACTAACATATGAGATGCAGAGGATCCTTCAGTTGTCCAAGGTGTACAACATTGGGGATTGGTATTTTTACCAAAACTACACCGTTATCAGAATATATGGTTGTGAGTTACCCCCATACAGACTGCCGAAGTATGTTCCCATGAGATTATTTGCCCTTGAATATTTCAGGCAATTTGGGAATGCTGATGTGAAGAACTTCTCAGGCAAAGGAAAGAAGGCACAACTGAATGTGAAAAACCAATTGGGCCACTTTGTTTTGAACAAAAGGGAGGAAGGCTGGTAAGAGGCTGACAGAATGCTAGAAAGCCTTGGCCTAAAGACTAGTTTCCTCTGGAAGCCTTATGACCCCAATCACTTCGAAACCTTAAGAAGGGTCAAATATAGGCTGTCCAGCTATGACCATGTAAGGTTGCCTCACATAGAACAATATGCAAATCAATCAAAATGGAAGAGAGGCACACTAGAGGAACCTATTACACAAGAAGAACTAAATGAAAGAGCAAGAAGAAATCTTCTTAAGATGGTTGACTTGGAACTTCATGCACAGGTATTCTCTCTTCCAAGCCCTCAAGTAGGAGCAGCTGCTTCATCCTCCATAGCACATCAGGAGGCAGTCAGAACTACAGATCAAGCCTCCAGCAAAGGCAAGAAGAAAGAGATGCAGCAAGAGAAGCCCCTTCAGCAAGAACAGGTTCAGCAACAACAACAGATTCATCAGCCAGAAAAGGAGCAGCCAGGACAAAAAGAGCAAATAGCAGAGGCCCCAATGGTCACAGAAAAGTAGCCAGCTCAAATGGTGCCTCCTAGGCAAGAAACAAGAGCTGAAGCTTCAATCCTCCAGACCCCACAAAGAGAGGACATAAGCAGGAAAAGGGACAAAGAGACTCCCCTAACAACATCAACAACTCAAGGGGAGAAGAGGCAAAGGTTGAACCCTTTTTCGGAAGAAGAAATGCCAATAGGGCAATCTTCGGGTATGGGCCTGCCTAGCATGGAGGCCTCAACAAGTTCCTTCCAGCAGGAACAAGAGAGGGCAGCAGGAGGAGAAGTTAGCTCCTCAAGCCAACAGAGGGGAGGTGAAAAGAGCATCAAGCAACAGTTCAAAGATATTAAGAAGAGAAAGGAACCCATAAGGCTGCAATTATACAATCATTTGTTGAAAATAGCTCCCACCAACCAGCAAAGACTCATGTCTGCCTATGATGTCCATGAGGGCAAAATGATCATGAGCCATTTCATGCCAGCCGTGCAACAGCCACAGTCAACTGCAGATTACATCAGGACCAACCTTGAGGTCCTTGCCAAGGACATCCACCCGATGGATCAAATTGAACTACACAAGCAAACGGGTGAGATGGTGTATGCCTCCTTGGTAGACAAAACATTAGTAAACTACAGGCTAGAAAATAGCCTAAATAATACCACTGCACAACTTGAGTTGGAAAGGGCATCCTCTCGAGCAAAGGACAACATGATCAAAGCTTTGGAGGACATCATAATAGAACTTGGGCATGATACTAAAGATGTCAAAGTAGTTCAGGAGCTGCTGAAGTTAAGGGATGCTGATATGGAAACACTAAGGAAAATGATAAAAATCTCAGCAACTCTTCATCCTCAAACTGAAGAAGTTGCCCAGCTTAGACAAGACAAGGATGCAGCAGCTATGCTGGTAACACTGTACAAGCAGCTCATCCAAACACAGGGAAAATTGGAGGAATCAGAGGCTGCACTTCAGGCAGGATTGTAGCAAAAAGAGGCAGGACAAACTTCACAGCCTCCTCCAGAAACAATCAATCTGGAGGAAGCTCCTCAAACCACTGTCCCTCCCAGTCAGCAGACAGAGCAAGCAGCACCCTCCACCTAAGCACCAACAACAGAGCAAGCTGAAAGTCTTGATATGCAGAAGCTGAGAAATGAAATTCAAGTCTTGGAGGCCCAAATGTCAGAGCTAAATCAAGCTAAAGAAACTCTGGCTAAGATCAATGAAAAATATGACAAATCCAAGAAAAATATAGCTGAGAGAGAAAGGGAGGTAAAAACTCTCAAAAAGAGAATAAATGAGCTAGAAAAAGAGCTCACACTAGACAAAGTTACAACTGAGCTCAAGAGAATCCTATGGGCCAATATTGGCCAATCCATCACTGACCAGTGGGAATACATTGAGGCCATTCATGAGAAAATGGGGCTCATTGGAAAAGCACACAGGGAAATCCAAAGGGCAAGGGCATCTCTAGGCAGTATGCCTGAGGCTGCCACCAGAATGATAAATGTTCTTAATTACAGGACAAGCTCTCAGCTGATCAAAATGGGAATTGCCAACAGGACTGAGACCATTTCGATGGTCAAAAGGGTCCTGACACTAAGAAACCTGGTACAGACCTTAGAGAGAAGAAGCTAGGATATGAAGGCAAACATTAATAAATTCCAGGACAAGTTCATAGCATTGCAGAACAGAGGTCTTCCTAGCTTAATGGAGCCCTCAGGAAAACTACTTTCACATGAAAAATATGCCAAGAGGGTCAACACCTTTGCTGCTAATCAGATTGCAGAAAAAGCCAGCACATCAGCAGAAACAGGGCCAACATCAGGACAGACCCTTTTCAACAGGGTGGAGAGCTTATTCTTTATTATGAATGAAATTAATCACTTTTGAGGCAGATGAGACCATAGGGTCAATTTTGAGGCATCAATTGCCTACACAGGAAGTCTGGAATAGTTTGATACAATTACTGCTAAACCAAAGCCAGTAATTATGTTTTTTCCATTTAAAATACACAAATTGTCATGCACAGGAAAATATGGATATATCAGCATGTACGCAGAGAGAGGCTGAGCCAACTCAGCACAACCATTCGGCCACCACAGTAGCACTGGCAGTCATAGGTGACAGGGCCGAAAAGCTATAGGAGGACAGAGCTGCACAGACACGTCATTCAGCGGTTATAACAAAGCGTTCAACCGACTCAGTGAGCTCCAAAGGTCGAAATCTTTTGACAGAAGTAAAGAGCATTTATGTTGTATTAAAGGCTGTAATAACTTCTTATCTACTATTTCTGTACGAGTTAATGAAGATATTTTATTTCTCAGATGACTCAATGCCTGAGATATTTTGTATGAGAGACTTCTATATATGCCCCCTCGCATGAGATAGCAGGGGTTGGACGTTGGATGTTGGATATTATTGATATCTATTCTATTTTTCTTTTACTGTAAACTCTTAGAGAAGTAATACAAAAGATGATGGAATTTCCAAAGCTCTGTGTTGCTTGATGCATTGTGGTGTTTAGCTGAAAGTTACAGGATTCCTATGTATTTCATGGCACAATAAGTTTTTCTTATAACTCTTTGTTATGTGTTTTATTATCTTTCATATCTCTTTCATGTTTCCTGTGTCTTACAGTGAATAGCAAGGAAAAAGAATAGTTCCAGGATTTAATCACAGATTACCTCGAACTCAATCTAAGCTATTTTGAATGTTTTTCTTCAGTTATAGTAATGAAGGTGTAATTCTTAATTGCTACCCTTTCACATTATATCTTTCACAGTGATTATTGTTCCAGGAATTCAAGTTTGCTCCTGAGGAATATATCTCTTTCTCACACCCCAGCTTAGTGGAAAATTCTTAATTGCTTTTCACTGGTTGTTTATATTCCACCATCACAATTTCAAGTTTGTTTCATGAAGTATCTAAATGGCCCTGTTACTCTAGCTGCTCGAACTTAATATTTCAAGAAACCAATAGCCACATACTCCATTGCCCAATGGACTAACATTATCTGCAGATATCCACTTTAAGTACAGAAAGACATCCTTCCAACCAAACATAAACCAAAACCCTTACTTCATAACTAGCCTAAAATCTCCACAGAGCAGAGACAAACCTTAAAGAGAGAGCCCTCTCTGATCACAGCTGGGCTAGAAGCTGTAATCCAAAGATTGGTTAGTGGTTACCCCGGCCGTATTCCCTTGGGAGTCAAAGAGAACAACCTGGTTGTTAACACATCTAACCTGACCAACCATTTGGGAATGGGAGAGGAT
This sequence comes from Pinus taeda, assembly GCA_000404065.3. Lineage (NCBI taxonomy): Eukaryota > Viridiplantae > Streptophyta > Pinopsida > Pinales > Pinaceae > Pinus > Pinus taeda. Next base: position 34,517 of record APFE030864505.1, on the reverse strand, counting down.
GAATATATATGCTAGGAAATGGATTTAGAACCTCTCCAAAGATAGGATTAGGCCTTCATCTCAAAGAGGTAGCTCATAGGGATAATACCAAGAGGCCAAGTTGGGAGAATTCGATCTCATCTACTCTGAACAACCTCCAGATCGCCGCTCTAGAAGCTTCTAGATCATGAATCTTATCATCCTCTTTGAGAAAATTACCTTTTTGGGATCATCGTAGGTATACAAGTAAAAAGAGAAATTCCATCTTGGGTCTGGCATAGTGCAACAGGTGACCATCGTTGTTTTTAGCCTCATAAGGGAGATGATTCTCAAATTAGGATTTAAGAGCCATTTCCTTTAGGGTAATCTCAAACAATTTTCCAATCAATGTCTTAGGGAGGATCTAAACTACATATATGAATAAATACACTGCATTATGTTCATGTTTCAGGCACTTTAGTGTATGTCACAAGGAAGTGCAGGAGGTGTGACAAAATAATGTGTAATGGATGCCCCCCTAAAGCATGAAGGAAGAATGAGGAGTGATGGTTGAGATGATTCATAAGCTCTTGCAAGGACGAGGACATGCACTACCAAGAGACCTTCAAATTAAGGATGCACATACAAATACATATCTGAGAGCAAGACATGAATCCACAGCATGGGCGCAACCATACAGATAATAAGGACTATATGAAAAGATCCAATGCATGGACGCAACCATCCAAATAAGAAGGATCATCTGTAAATCCAAGATCCAAGGTATGGATGCAACAATCTGATAAAGAAGGATCATCATAAATGTAAATTCCCACAGTATGGTCACAACCATCCGTATAGTAGAAACATGTGTACAATCATGAATAACATATAACTCCATACAACTTGAGTCATATTAGACAAGACTCAGGGTCTTGTGCTCCAACCCAATCCAATCAAGGTATAATTCTACCATGTGAATGAATGTGTTGCAGTTGAACATGCTAGAAAAAACCTTGATTACCAGCCATTAATGTGCATCGTTAATAGGCACGAGAGGAACCACCCATAATGACAATGGCTCTCAAGATACAACAATACAATCTGTGAATGTGATAACAAAGCTGAAGTCAAAAACTTGTGGAATCATCCGATCAAAGGCCAATGATGAAAACTTGTCATCAAATGTGAAGAACTTTCCATTAAGACATGCAAGCTCTAAGGTACTGAAAGGTAATTTCCAAGTCATCTTCTTGGATAGTGAGCTAAAGTTGATAGGTAGTGACCTGTCGAAGGAGGGTAATGATGAATCCCCCATCATCGACATGAAACAAGGAATAAAGTGGAATAATTTCAAGATCGTAACAGCGACTCAAATGGTGTAAAGGTAAATAATTATGGATTGGACTCCTCTTGAACACTAGCGACACAACTCTGGAGTGTGGAAACATCTGATTCGACATAGGACTAAAGGTCATGATGACAATATGGAATAGTAAAACAAGAGGAAAAGATGGATCACCCAAACTCGGGAAGATAGGTGAGTGAGTGAGGAATCCCAAAGCCAACACGAGAGCACAAGATTGTCATGTTCAAGATTGACATGCTGCCTATACAAAGAATGTTTCATATTCATTTTTCCACACTATTTCTAGTGGGTACCCCAATTATTTTCTCAAAAGATTGAAGGGGATAGCATATGATTGTCATGTAAGTTCATTCTTTAATGAATCCATCTAGTAAGTTTTACGAGCCCTAGGAAGGAGAATCTCAGTCTCATCATGGTGACGAGTCTTTCATCATAAAATTTTAACAAGTCTGACGTAAGAATAACTCAGTATCTTTTTCACATTTAGAGAGTTTGAAAAAGAGATGAAAAAAGAAAACTCCATCATGTCCCTTTTTGTAATTTGTCTCTCAAATCTGAAAAGGAAGAAACCAATATTCGAGAGAACCTCCTAGCCATGGTCAACTAAGGTGTTCCTTTTTCATAGAATATTCTATATTAGTCCGGAAAAGGGTTAAACTTATACTGAGTAGATGTCAATTCATTTACTTTAACAAGTTCGAAATGACAACTACTCGACAATATTTTCATATTTTTGGAGTCTGAAAAGCGCTGAAAGAGGACTCCATCTAGAGTAACAAGTGGTATGAAAGGATAGTAACTGGTTCTGGCAATCATGGAACTGCTCAAAACATGTAATAGTCAAGAGGCTAGCTAATAAGACCAGTCATCGCAGATGTTCTTCAAGCAAGGGTAAAAAAACCAATTGAAATCATATGATCAGCCAAAGAGGTGGTGATGATGGAAATGAAAAAAAACAAGGCTCATCTAGCAAAAATTGGCTGATAAAAACAAAAATCACAATATGTAAAGTGGGAATGGTTTCATTTTTAAACAAGCCTGAAACATGAGAAAAAGCTATTCTTGGATTTGGTTTTAGTTTTACACAAGATTGATGCAGAAACAAACTATGCTTGGATTGGTTTCATTTTTAGACAAGCTTGAAACAAAGATAAACTATGCTTGAGATAAGTTTGCATGCCCCCTTCATAATGACTCAATTCAAGGGACATGCCCCCAAGCTTCATTTCATTCACCTAAGTGGATGGAAAGAAGGTTCACTTATGAGGTCAAGTGAAAGACTCAACTGGGATTTTACGAGATATAATCAAAAGACTCAAATTAGAAGGGGGATTGTTTCATTTTTTTAATGAGCTTGACAGGAAAAGGACCATGCTCATGACACGTTGTTTTATTTTTTATTGAGCTTGACACAAGTAAAAGAACTCTGCTCATATCCTTTATTTCATTTTTTAAGGAGGTTGACACAAGACAAAAAATTATGCTCCATGATCCTTGTTTCATTTCTTAATGAGCTTGACACAAGACAATGAACATTTCTCTGTGATCCTTTGATCACATACCAACATAGGCCATGGCTTCCAAGAGTTTCTCATCAGATAGGAGAACAACACTCTAGAAGGGATACATGTCTAGGGATCTAATTGAAAAATTGGGCTCCAGTGTCCCCAGTACATAGTGTACTACATCACCTACTAGATCATCAGTAGATGTTGGCATGGAACAGGTGGCCACATAATGAACCTGTAGTGGGGGTGATACTTCTGGCACATAAGAACCATTTAGGGATGATGGTTGAGTGGAAGATGATTCAGGACTAGTGAATGTAAGCTGATTAATGACCACAATGCTTCCTTCATGTGGGAAATACATCACTCAAAAAGAGAAGAAACAAGAGCTCCCGTGACATAAACATAGTCACGACCAAGGAGTAGATTAAAATCTAAAGGGCCTTGGACAACCATCAAGTCTATATAAACTATCTTTCCTCCAAAAGTATTAGGTAACTTAGGAAGGATCCCTAACAGTTGACTGGTTCCTTTGTTAAAAGCTAACAGATTCTAGGTGACAGGGACAAGCTGAAGAGAACCTAAATCTTGCCAAGCTGTTGAGGACAAAATGCTAATAGATGTGCCCTCGTCTATGACTGTTCCAGGTATAGCCATATGGTAGGCATATACTGTAATCTGGAAAGGCACATAAGATGGAAGACAATAACCTGCAAGTTGACTCCAATCAAAAGAAGTGACCAAACTACTTGGAGGAGGTGTTATAGGAACATGAGAGCTACCCTCTTCCTTGATGTGAACATAATAAATTCTCTCATGCACCTTAGGAACAAGAGGATTTACCTCTAGTTCATTCAAAACTGAAGAAACCAGAAGAACCTGAGCAGTATGAGGTTCACTCTCTAACGGAAAGGTACGGTTAACTAAAGGTGGAGTCAGGTCTACCATTTTCTCAACCAATGGTTGGTTGAGAATGGACTCACGAGACTCACTTTTAGAGAGAGCGGGGTTGACCAAAGATGGATTTTAATCAACCACTTGATCAATTAGCAGAGGATAAGGGGAAATATTTCGATACCAAGTCAGAAAACAAGGTTGGGAAGCTGTAAGGTTTTCAAACTCTTTGGAAGCTTCATCCATAAGAGGACAAAGGTGAATGCAATGATTACCTTCACACAACTTACAAGGAAATTTGACTTTTCCCTTTTTCCCATAGGCTTTACTAGTTGAAGGTTTATCACCAGCATGATTGCCAAAGGCTGATGACAAAGGTTGATGTGAACCTATGGACCACACTTCTAAGACCTTGGGAATACCATGAAAATTTTGAAGAAGGTGGTCACCCTTACATAACATGCAAGGGAATTTTACTTTCTAGGGTTGGTTGGAAGATTTTTCTACATCAGCTACATTTGTAGCAATGACTACTTGGTTTCCCCCTTGCTTATTTTGCTTCTTCTTCTTTGTCCTCTTCTTCTTCTTATTAGCTTCCTGGTTACTAGAATCTAGACTTTCACCGGGTGAAGAGGAAGAAAAGGGTGAAGAAATAGGTGAAGAAGGTAGATTCAACTTTAGGATCAACAAGAGGTTGATGTTTTTAAGGTGGAGGAGAACTTGGTTGAAAAGTAGTTTGGACACTCAAAACCACCGATGTCAAAAATAACCAAACTGGTAGACCAATGGTCAATCCAGGAAGGGATAATGCTGCCATATAGCGAGCACAAATATTTCCAAAAGAAGGAAAAGGAATAGGATTCCCATCAGAGGGGTTTCCTTAACTAGTAGACTCAGGAAATGTTTCCATTGGTATCAACCTAAGATCTGCTAAGGAGTATTTCCATAGGAAAGATGTTGTTCCGTGGTCAATTAATTTTAGAATTTGAGACAAGAACTTTTCCTTTTCATGTTTTAAGAGTCAAGAAAGGATTACCACTCTAGGCAAAAGGAGTACCAAGCAACTGTGAACTACAATATACACCTCAACAAATAAATTTACCAAGGAATTGACGTATGTGTAGGCAATCTCCCTAAATGTTTTGTTTGGTGTATCATGTTTACAGGGTGGAAGACTCAACTTCCTATGGATAAAGGTTTTCAACCTATAGGGGTCTCCTTTATATACTCGATGGTACAGGGAGCACAAGTCTGTGCTAGCACTGTCTAATGCAAAAGTGAATGACAATTGCTAAGTCTTATAGACATTGGAACATGCCTCTAGCCTAGACCACTAAGTATGAATGTTAGTGTTTCAAATGATCCATAGATTAATTGATAGATTTTAAATTTTATTCTCAATTATGTTTCAGTTTTGGGCTCAAAACAATGTCACCTGAACACCTATGATGCAACTATATGAGAAAAATAAAAATTTCATTTCAATGAAAGCTAGACTAATCAGGGGAAGAAATTTCAATCAATAATGCATCAAACAAAATGCATTATGCAAAGTTCCTTCCACTAACTTTCATTTTCATCTTCCAAATGAAAAATGTGAAAACAAAAACTAATCTTTCATTTCATTAAATGCAAAATGTAAAAATGATTTCCACTTTTCACTATCCTAAATGCAACATTTCGAAAGAAAAATTATTTTGACTTTACTAAGATGCATTTATATGAATTATGCTTTTCTTTTAGTTTTGAATGATTTGATGCACCTAATATAGTTTTTTAGCTTTCAATCATTGAAAAATGTGATCTATTTTCAGATATGAATCTCAAAAAATAACTCTTCAATGCAACTAATCTAATTCATTTTGACGAAAAGTAAATTTTGAAATACAAGCTAAAATAGATGCAAAATGATGTTTTCAATGATTTCCACAGAAAACAACACTAATTCAATCAGCAAAACAAGCATGTCAATGACACTAACAAGCAGCAAGCAACGACCAATGACTAGAAACCCTAGAATTCAGTCAGATGTCACTTTGAAGCCAACGAGACAAATGTTGCAAATTAATCAAGGCAATCAATCAAAACATTGACAAGGGTAAGCATACAGAATGGGAAAAAACCTTAATGGCTAAGCCACAATGGATTCTTAGGAAGAAACCTAAAAAATTCTCACAGTCATGGATCATCGCTACTTTATATCCCAAACCCATGATTATCGCTACTTTTCATAAGAAAACCTACAATGGCATCACTACTTTTTATAGAAAAAGTAGTGATGATTTCAACACGACCAAATAATGAAGAAAAAAAAATTCATCGCAACTATAAAGGTAAAAACCGCGATGCCATCATGACTATTAAGGTTAAACCTACGATGGGCGAGGAATATGGGAAAAAATAAAAATATTCCAAGAAACAATCCAGACTTAGCATTCTAAGGTAGTAATCAGTGACAGTATAAACCCAAATTGATGCAGACAAGCCAAAAAATCGACAATTGGTCAAACTAGACAAAAGATCAGGGTGAAAGATTAGATGGAAAGGGTCATAGGCTTCCCAGCGGAGTCTCCATTTTGTTGACAAGGTTAACCCTCTCTATGGACAGAGACGATCCCTCTATCCCAATGAGTGGGTCTAGCAACTGAAGTGACAATCAAATAGACATCTTCCTAGGTTATAATTGAAAAGTAGAATGAAAGAGATGACCTACCTCATTCTGATGCTATTCTGATTTCCTTTGTCAAGGGCCTCGAACCGCTTGTGTCACGAAATTGTTCCTACTTCCCTCAGAATTTATGTACATACATAAGTGATCAAGAAACACCAAATCATGCCAAAACCCATAGCAAACCCAATAAGAATCTACTTAACTAATCAAGGAATGTCATGCTAAATAAATACATGAACATATATATTTTGGGAAGATGAACTAGTAGTTGTATATTATTAGGAAATAAAGGGAAGGTTACAACCAAAACCTTGATTTTGAAAGGATCTCCTTGAGTGGTAATCCATGTCCAAGGCAAGAAACACTCCAAGTGTTGGTTTATGTTATATTCTTTCCACGACTAGTTCACCTAGTTAACTAGGGGGTTAGAGGGGAGGTAGAGCCCCCCTTCGTTGTGCTGATTGCGCATCGAGGGGTCACAGGGGGGGTTTGAGCAATGCGGTTAGGCCCCCTCTTTGGGGTCTGGGGCAGTGCCCTAGGGAAATGTTTTTTGGACCCTATATTAGGTGGGCGGACCTACCTACGGTATTGTGCATGGTTTTCAGTCCATGGTTTTGGACGTGATGGTTTATGGTCCATGGTATTGGATGCTTCGGCATGTATATATATGTATTGTAACATTGAAAGAAATATGATAAAAGAAAATCAAGCTGGTAGTCCGGGTTTGGGATCCAGGGGAAAATCTTTGTGTATATGTGTTTTATGTGTTCTGCTCTCACATTTTTTATTTTTTGTGTTTTAGAATTCGTATATAGGTAATTTTTGTACAGGGTTAAACCCTGCATTTGGTATCAGAGTTGTTTTTGCTTCAAGCGGATGCCTTTGTTGCTAGGGGGTTTCGCTCGAGCCTATGGTAGACCCTATTTAGTGGGAGACTTGTGGGATTGATTCTAGTGGTGAAAGAAGATGGTGAGCAGTGGAAAGATAAAGATCGATAAATTTAATGGTCAGAGCTTTGAGATGTGGAAACTCAAGATGGAGGATCTGTTGGTGGACAAAGATTAGTGGATCACAATAGATCCAGATACTAAACCAACAAGAGTATCCGATGAATAATTGAGGAAGTTGGATCAGAAGGAAAAGAGCACAATATGATTGTATGTCTCAGATTCAATATTGCTGAATGTATCAGGGGAAGCTACAGCTAATTATTTGTGGGACAAGCTAGGGACTTTGTACCAATCTAAGTCTCTAGTGAATAAACTGTTCCTACGGAAAAAGTTGTATAACCTAAGGATGAAAGATGGAGACTTGGTGATATAGCATTTGAATTCATTTAATACTGTGGTAAGTCAGTTATTATCTGTTGATATTAAAATTTTAGATGGAGGTAAGTGCATCAGTTTGTTGTGTTCTCTACCAAATTTGTGGGATAGTTTGGTTATTGCAATAGGTAGAAATGCAACTGCCTTACAGTTTGATGAAATAGTCTCATTCTTACTGATGGAGGAGATGAGACAGAAAAATATGGAGAGCAAGAATGGTGATGCCTTGTCTGTATGAGGAATATCCTAGAACATAAACAAAATTAAGTCATCTAGTGGGAGATATAAATCTAGAGGGAGATCGAAATCTCTGAGAAAACCTATAAAGGTGTGCTAGAAATGTGGAAAGGAAGGGCACTACAAAAGCGACTGTAAATCTAAAGCTCTCGACAAAGGAAAGGGATTTGATGATGCTCCTTCTGCAAAGGTTAAAACCACCTCAGATGAAGGTGGGGATGTGTATTTGGCTTCTTCAAGTACACATGTAGATCATGAGGCATGGTTGATTAACTCAGGTGCATCCTTTCACTTCACTCCCCATAGATAGTGGTTCTGCGAGTATGAGACATATGATGGTGGTGATTTCTTCTTGGGGGATGATAGGAAGGCTAAAATCATTGGTCACAGAAAATTTAATTTGAATTTGCAAGGTGGAAGGATTAGAACACTTCTTGGTGTTCTGCATATTTCTGCATTGGCCAGAAATCTGATTTTTGTAAGCAAGTTGGATGATGCAGGTGTAAAAACAGTGTTCGAGAAGGATACCTGCGGGAGCACTGGTATTGATGCAGGGTGTTTGGATTGGAACTCTGTATAAGTTGCAAGGTTGCACTATTGTTGATGGGTGCAACAGTTCTATGGTTCCTAAAAGTGGAGTAGAAAATCTAGTGGCCTCTGGAGAAAAGACCATTCTATGGCATCAAAGGGTTAGACATATTGGAGAGAAGGGCCTTCGAATAATTCATGGTAAAGATATGGTAAAAGGTATGAGTAATAGCTCTCTGGATTTTGATTTCTATGAAAATTGTGTATATGGGAAGAAGAATTGAGTGAGTTTCCCTTCTAGTGGTAAGAGGGAGAAACAAATATTAGAGATTGTGCACAATGATGTGTTTGGACATGTGAAGGTTCCATCATTGGGTAAGTCTTTGTACTGTGTGTCATTTATAGATGACTTCTCAAGGAATACATGGATATATTTCCTTAAGAAGAAATCGGAAGTCTTTGACAGGTTTAAAGAATTTAAGGCTATGGTTGAAAGCTAGATAGAGAAGAACATAAAGGTGTTGAGGACAGATAATGGTCGAGATTTTTACAAGAAGGAATTTGAAGTATTCTATAAGAAGTGTGGTATATCACGACAAAATACTACTCCATACACACCTAAGCAAAATGGAGTTTCAGAATTGAATGAACAAGATGTTGATGGAAAGGGCAAGAATAATGCTTAGTGGTGCCGGGTTAGGACAGGAATTCTGGGCAGAGGCAATGGAGACTACATGTTACCTGGTCAATAGATCACCTTCATCAACATTGGAGGATAAGACTCCACAAGAGGTATGGACTAGTAAGAAACCCTCTCTTTCACATATGAGGGTATTTGGATGTGATGCATATGTAAATGTTCCAAAGGAGAAAAGAACAAAGTTGGATAGTAAATCTGAAAAGTGCATCTTTATTGGGTATAAGGATGGTTTAAAGCACTATAAAATTTGGAACCCAGTGACAAGGAAGGTTGTGTATAGCCGAGATGTGGTCTTCATAGAGGTGAAAGATGTTATTAAACAAGAAGTCCAACCAAAGGAACCTGAGAAGATAGAGTTTGAGTTAAAGGAGGAAGAATCATACTCTACAGAAGAAGAGGAATCAGAAGATGAATATCCACAAACTCCGGTTTTGAGAAGATCAGTTCAAGAAATAAGGCAGCCAGAAAGCTATAGTCCTTCTACTTTCTGTTAAAATTTTGGTTTATCTATTACTAAAGATGATCACAGAACTGTGAAGGAAGCAGTAGATTCAGAGGATGGCAAACTCTGGAAAGAGGCCATGGTTGATGAAATGGCATCTTTGCACAAAAGTGGGGCTTGGGATCTGGTGGAGTTGTTGGCTAGAAGGAAACATATTGGTAGTAAATGGGTGTTGAAGAAGAAGACAAATGAAAAAGGAAAGGTGGAGAAATTAAAAGCTCGGTTGGTAGCAAAAAGTTATTCCCAGGTGTCGGGAATTGATTTTGGTGATATTTTTTCTCCTGTTGCCATGGTAGCTTCTATTTGATTACTTTTATCTATTGTTGTTGCTTTTGATTTTGAGGTAGAATAGATGGATGTGAAGACAACATTTCTTCACAAAAATCTGGAAGAGGAGATCTACATGAAGAAACCTAAAGGATTTGCAGTGAAGGGTAAGAAAGAGCTAGTATGCAAGTTAAAAAATTCTTTGTATGGGTTAAAACAGTCACCAAGGATGTGGTATCAAAAATTTGCTACATTTATACGGGGACTTGGCTTCACCAGAAGCAAAGAAGATCACTGTGTCTATTTTAAATTAATTGTTGACCGTGTTATTTATCTGGTCTTGTATGTGGATGATATGTTGCTAGTTTGAAATGACAAAGAAATTATCCAGGATTTGAAGACCCAATTTTCCTCAAAATTTGACATGAAATATCTTAGTGCTGTAAACTATATTTTGGGCATGGAAATTAAAGGAGATCAGGAAAAGAGGAAGCTCTGGTTAAACCAAAGGAAGTATGTCGAGACAATACTACAGAGGTTTAATATGCAAGATAGTAAACCAATGAAGGTTCCTATTCCTGTAGTTGTGAAGTTATCTACTGAATAGTGTCCCAAGGCACAAGAAGAGGAAGAGGACATGTCCCGAGTTCCATATGCAAGTGTAGTCGGTAGCCTAATGTATGCAATGGTCTGTACTAGACCAGACGTTGGACATGTAGTGGGAGTATTAGGCAGGTTTATGTCAAAACTAGGGAAGGAGCACTGAACAACAATGAATTGAGTTTTCAGGTATTTGTGTGGCACTAGTGATTATAGCTTGTGCTACTAGTGAAGACCGGGATTGGATGGGTTTCTAGATATTCATGGCTTTGCTAATGAAGAATGGGCTAGAGATCTGGATCAAAGAAGATCTACAAGTGGGTATGTGTTTAACCTATTTGTAGGTGAAGTTAGTTGGATGAGTAAGAAACAATCTATAGTGGCACTATCAACCATAGAGGCAGAATACATGGTAGGCACTCATACAAGCAAGGAAGTAGTTTGGTTGTAGGGATTGTGTTCAAGTATGGGGTTAGTACAAGGAGCTATAAGGATAAACTGTGACAGCCAAAGTCCAATTTTGTTGGCAAAGAACCCTTCTTACCATTCAAATACAAAGCACATTGATGTTCATTATCACTTTGTGAGGGATATGATAGAAGACAAAAATGTGTTGCTAGTAAAGGTGGACACTTTGAAGAATACTGCAGATGCATTGACAAAACCTGTGAGTTCTAAGAAGTTATCTTGGTGTAGAGAAACAATGGGCATTGTAGGGCTAGAAAAATGACTAAGCTCTCCTATGGACCCCTGTGGAAAGAAAACAACAAGTGAGAGAATTTTGGGTTGTGTTATATTCTTTCCACGACTAGGTCCCCTAGTTAATCGAGTGGTTAGAGCGGGGATGGAGCCCCCCCTTCATTGCACCAACTACGTAGTGAAGGGGTCACGGGCGGGTGGCATCCCCCTTGTACGGGGGTTTGAGGGGGGTGGTTAGTCACCAACATATATATTTTGGGAAGATGAACCAGCAGTTGTATATTATTAGGAAATAAAGGGAAGGTTACAACAAAAGCCTTAATGTTGAAAGGCTCTCCATGAGTGGTTATCCAATTCCAAGCCAAGAAACACTCCAAGCACTCCTTCTCTAAGTCTAATGAATAGCCTTAGGCACAATCTTAGCATAAGGTGCAAATAGACTTAAACCAACTAGCCTCTAACCTGACTAACCATTTGGGAATGGGAGAGGATGGATATATAGGCTGGGAAAGGGAGTTAGTACCTATCCAAATATAGGATTAGGCCGTCATCTCCAGGAGGTAGCTCATAGGGATAAGACCAAGAGGCCAAGTTAAGAGAATTCAACGTCGTATAAGTAGAACAACCTCCAGGTCACCACTATGGAAGCTTTTAGATCACGAAGCTTCTCATCCTCTTTCAGAAAATTATTTTTTTGGTATCATCGTGGGTATACAAGTAAACAGAGAGATGCCATCATGGGTCTGGCATAGTGCAACATGCGAACATCGTTTTTTTAGCATCATAAGAGCGATTATTCTCAAATTAGGGTTTAAGAGCAATTTTCTTCAAGGGAATCTCAACTAATTTTCCAATCAATGTCTTAGGGAGGATCTAAACTACATATATGAATGAATAAACTGAATTATGGTCATGTTTCGGGAACTTCAAGGTATGTCACAAGGAAGTGCAGGAGGTGTGAAAGAATACTGTGTAACAAAGGGTAACATAATCTCGGTCTAATTGCAAAGATCACAGTGCGGATTGGAGCAAAGAAGTTAGACATAGTTTCAGTCACATATCATAGTATGGATCAGTGTTATTTCATATGACAAGGTTTGATATAATCATAGAAAGGAGGTCTCTCCATTTTGGTGTCATTACAATTAAGAAAAGATAAAATTTCAGTGTTATCTCTACTTCAGTATCACCTCAAGAAGAAGCTCAAATAAGAGATGATCTTAAGTTCTACCTTAAAGAGAGGGTCACAATGAAACTCAATCTAATGACAGTGATGGGGTCTTAGGGATGCTAAAGTGAAAGGATCTTGGTGCCATGATAGATGAAAGATAATAATGCAAAACAAAATGACATGGATCCTAGTATGCTAACATGGTGAGAGAAATAATAAACATGGTTGACTTTATGGAAGAATCTCTAAAGGGAGAATTTTGACTGTCAAGAGAACTTGTCACTTGTTCTTGGAGTGGAAAGTAGGTCAAGGGTCCTAGTCTTGGTATTCATCAATTGGAATCTCTATAACAATAAATTTTGTAGTTTTTCCTCTCAAAGAGTGAGAAGTTTTGGCCCTGGATGATAGCCTACATTTTGCATCTCTTGTCTATTTATGTTCATGCATTGGTATTTGTTTAATGAAGAAGAACACTAATAACCTAAGTAAAATAATATCATGATCTAAATAAGTGAAAATCACTCACAAGAAGTTACTAATTGAAGAGAAATCACCTAATACTTGATGCCCTAGATTTATCAACATGGAATCAGAGCTAAGGTGACAAAGTCAAGAAAAGAGCATCTAATCAAAGAGACAATCAATGATTGAGTTTCAAGAAAGGCATTAAAGGAAGTCAAAGGATATCAAAGAGGAAGTTCAAGATCTATATTGAAGAGATAAACCATAGATCAAAGAAGAAAGTCTACTTCAAAAGAAGTCCTGGGATCATTAGTCAACGAATCAAGCCCAAAGCCTTATTTCTACACAAGGTGAATAGATCTAAAAATCAAGGCAACTTGAAGTCTATTCATCCAAGAGGAGCATTTCTAGATAATATCATCTTGGAGAAATTCAAAACCCTAGAAGTATTTCTAAGATCTGCACTCTATCATCACCAACGGAAACCTCAAAGAGTTTGTAGACTATTCAATCAAGAGAATCAGATCAAGGGCCTGATCATTACCTTCGAAAGGTTCCAAGGTAGACTCCCCTCATTGAAGTAAGGACCTCCTTATCCTTAAAGAAGATCATCCGAGAATCATCAAGACATCTTCATCGATTATCATCAACAAAGGGATCATGTTGAAGATTTTATCTTCACTTGAAAAGTAAGTACATTTTCTTCTATAATATAATATAGTAAAATGACTTCATTTTTCAAGGAGATTGATAAGTTGGTTATGCCATCAAACTTCCTTGAATGGAAAAGAAGGATAGGAATAGTCCTCAAAGAAAATGAAGTCATTGATCATATCAATGGAAATGTCTCCAAACCATCTGAACATCAAGTACTATCTGAATACATGGAAAAGGATCTATGGGATTAAGAGATTCTTATGGAGTCCATCAAATATTCCCTCATTCCCCATATAGAAGGATTGGTGACATCAAAATAGATATATGTTAAGCTGTAGAACTATTCTCTGAAGATGCGATAAAGAAAGTCATATCACTTAGATCTGATCTACACAAATTAAAGGTATAAAAGGATAAAGGGTTATCTTCATAAGATCTCAAGTACAAGATCTAGGATAGATGATTTTAGATAAGGAAATGATCTCCTTTGATCAAATGCACTAATTGATGAACAAGGTAACAAATTCCTATGAGGATAAGAAATCTATTTCATTCAACAACTTGTGATTTCTATGCAATATAGAAGAAAACGGGTGGAGGGAAAAAGGTGCTCAAACATTTGTCGAAAGGAAACAAGAACATAGCTAATATTCAATGTTATAAGAATTTTAGGAAAGATTGTCCTAAGCTCAAGAAGGGAAATAACAAGAAAGATTGAGAATAATCCTAATTCACCAAAGAAGTGGAGGAAGTTGAAAAGAAGAAATCCAAGGAAGAGGAAAAGCATTAGAAGTAAAAGCTCACGACATCACAATAGGAAACATGAAGGATTTTTGGAAAAAAATATGTGACAATGAAACATGAAGAATATATCTCTTGGTGACCTCATTAAAAGCTCAATTGATACTTATGGGAAAAAGGAAGAAGTCATATAGGACAAGTCTCATCATGCATCAGTCAAAAGGAAACATTTGCTGGATAGGGATATGCAAGATCCTCAAGATTCTCTAATGGAATCCTCATTGGAAGGTTCACCGATCTAAAAAGGAAGGGGTTGAAGTTATTTTCAATAAGGGAAGCTTCTGAAAGAAGCCTATATGACCTAACGGTAAATGAGGTATGTATGTTTGTATTCAATATTATAAATTCATGTCGTATGGTTGCATGTAACATAGATCAATGCTCTATCTTGAGAGCATGATAAAAAGAAAAGGATCTCCTCCTATGAAAGGATGCAGGAAAGCATGTGTCACAGTAGTCAAAATAAACATAATATGTCCTCATATCGAATATGAGGTGGAACTCTAATTGGAAGTTCCTCGAAATGAAATGTGTAAAGAAAGGAAGGAAGAGATCGTGGACTATGCAACTGTGGTAAAGGCAATCAATATCCAAAAGACCAAGAAGATTTAACTAGGATATCTCCATGGAAGTATTAAAGAATCTAATGGAGTAAAAAAAAAAAAAAAAGAGACCCTTGACAATATATATATCTTTGTGAGATATGTCAACAAGTATGCAGGATGCTAATGCCAATCGGAAGATGTCATGATAAAATACCATCACAACGGTAATTTTGATTTAAATGTTCATTTCTTATTTTTGAACAAATATTTGGATGGGCTTATGCAGGACTTCAATAGGAAGAACTATGGATGTCTTCCAAGAGGACCATGTAGAAGGATGTAATATCATTCTGAAGAAGGTAGCATGAAGAAGGAAGCATGACATGAAGCAAGGCCAGATGTAGACTGGTGGATCACTTTCTGATGAAAGGAATGATGACATGACTGAGTCATGGATGAAAGTGATGGATTGTTTGTGCCCTATGAATAAGTCCCAAAAGATGAATACTTTGTGACAGAGAATAAATTCATGACATTGAAGGAAGGATCTCTTCAAGCAGTTGGTTGTGCATTCATCTCCACCTAAGGAGCTATTGTAGGTCCCTCACTAAGAGGGAGCCTGAAAACAAGTTTTATTTCTTGATAGAAACTTGGAAGCAATATGTCCACCCTAATTGATAGGGAGAGATAGACACATCATTATGGTCATCACTTGGGAAGACATAATGGAGGATTGGGTACTCAACTAGCATCCAATGTTCTTTGAGAATGAGATAGGGAATCCAAGATAAGAATAGTCCTAATGGAACACGCTGTGAGAACTCGGGTGGGGTATGTTCCAGGAGAGACAATGGTAAACGTGTCTATAAATCATTGATCCCGCCAACATTGAGTTCAAATCTTGTGGAGAAATAGAGTTGTTAGTCAAGGCCTTGTTATGTGACAATGTTGGTTGATATGATGCTATACAGATGGGTTACCAATCTAATTCTTCTTATGAGAAATTATTCAGATTGAGAATGAAAAAGTACCATTATGAATAACTCCCTATTTAAGAGGGAGAGTTGAAAAGTGTAACTAGGATCGGTCTTCATAATGACATATAATTGTGATTTTTGTGAATGATGTAAAGAAGATAAAATAAAATTATTATTATAAGTCTTGCTTCATGGGTTTAATGAGCAAGAGATTTTAGTTTTAGATGGTTCCCATTGTGAGCCTTTAACATTTGTCAAAAAGAGTCAATCTCATACACTGCTTGAGCATGTTACAAATGTATATAAGTCTATAGAATTGTCAAAAACCCTCCAAGGCAAGCACAAGTTACTCATTTTCAAGTTGGCCTCAAGATAAAATGAAGATCTCATGTCAGATTCACCTAAATAGAGACACAACTATTCGTATGATTGATGTCGACTTATTTATGAGGTAAATACTACTATAAATAGGCACCTCGACACATTCCGTAGAAATATAGTTCGGATAACTCTCTAAAATTCAGGTGGATAGTTGCAGTGACTAGTTCAAATATCATTTCAGGAAAGAATCTTGGATAAGGGTAGATAGAATCTTGGTCTAATTGCAGAGATCATAGTGCAGATTAGAGCAGAGAAGATAGACATAGTTTCAATCACATATCATAGTATGGACCAATTCTAATTCAAATGAGAAGGTTCGATATAATCATGCAAAGGAGGTCTCTCCATTTTGGTGTTATTACAATTAAGAAAAGATACAGTTTCAAGTTATATCTACTTTAGTACCACCTCAAGAAGAAGCTTATATAGGAGATGATCTCAAGTGCTACCCATGGAAAATTTTAGGGGCTAATATTTACAGGTGGGCTAATTTCCTATCATTTTTCCAAAAAAAGATTCGCCAATTTCCATTTTTTATAAAAATGATTCACCCAAATTTTACACTATAAAATCATTTTGAATTTGAATAATTGTACAAATACATCAATAAACATCTTATAGTTTTTATATTAGGGACTAGTGAAATTCGCCAATATTTTTAAACTTCAAGATAATTTTCCATCCTTAAAATTTTCCCTAGTTGCTACCAATAAGAGGGGGTCGTAGTGAAACTCGGTGTAATGAAGGTGATGAGGTATCAAGGATACTATAGTGAAAGGATCTCAGTGCCATGACATAGGAAAGATAATAATGCAAAAGATAGTGACATGGATCCTAGTATGCTAACAAAGTGAGAGGAAGAACTAACATGGATGAGTTGATGGAAGAATCTCTTATTGGGTTGTGTTATATTCTTTCCACGACTAGCCCCCCCTTCATTATGTCGATTACGCAGCAAGGGGGTCACAGGGGGTTTGAGGGGGTATGGTATCCCCCCTCTATGGGGTCTAGGGCAACACTCGAGAAAATTTTTTTTGGACCCTATATTAGGTTGGCTAGACCTACCTATGGTTTTGTATATGATTTTCGCACATGGTTTTGGATGAGATGGTTTTCGGTCCATGGTTTTGGACGTGATGGTTTTTGGTCCATGGTATTGGATGCTTCGGCATGTATAAATATGTATTGTAACATTGAAAGGAACATAATGAAAAATCAAGCTAGTAGTCCCAATTTTGGGATCTAGGGGAAAATCTCTGTGTATATCTATTTTATGTGTTATGCTCTCACATTGTTTATTTTCTGTGTTTTAGAATTCGTATACAGGTAATTTCTATATGGGGTGAAAACCTACATTTGGTATCAGAGTTGTTTTGGCTTCAAGGGGACGCCTTTGTTGTTGAGGGGTTTTGCTCAGACCTGTGGTAGACCCTGTTTAGTGGGAGATCTATGGGATCAATTCTGGTGGTGAAATAAGATGGTGAGCAGTGGAAAGATAGAGACTAAGAAATTTAATGGTCAAAGTTTTGAGTTGTGGAAAATCAAGATGGAGGATCTATTGGTGGATAAATATCAGTGGATCACAGTAGATCTGGGTACTAAACCAATGGGAGTGTCTGATGAAGAATGGAAGAAGTTGGATCAGAAGGCAAAGAGCACAATACGATTGTGTGTCTTAGGTTCAATATTACTGAATGTATCAGGGGAAGTTATGGCTAAGGCTTTGTTGGACAAGTTAGGGACTTTGTACCAATCTAAGTCTTTGGTGAATAAATTGTTCCTATGGAAAAAGTTGTATAACCTGAGGATGAAAGATGGAGACTCGGTGACAAAGCATCTGAAAGCATTTAATACTTTAGTAAATCAGTTATTATATGTTGATATTAAAATTTCAGATGAAGATAAGTGCTTCATTTTGTTGTGTTCTCTACCAGATTTGTGGGATAGTCTGGTTATTGCAATAGGTATCAATGCAATTTCCTTTCAGTTTGATGAAATAGTCTCATCCTTGTTGATGGAGGAGATGAGACGGAAAAATATGGAGAGCCAAAATGGTGATTCCTTGTTTGTACGAGGATAGTCCCCGAACAAAAACAAAAATAAGTCATTCAGTGGGAGATCTAAATCTCTAGGAAAACCTATAAAGGTGGTGTGCTGGAAATGCGGAAAGTAAGGACACTACAAAAGGGACTGTAAATCTAATGCTTTTAAAAAAGGAAAGGGATCTGGTGATTTTCCTTCTGCAGAGGCGAGAACCACCTCAGATGAAGGTGGGGATGTGTACTTGGCTTCTTCAAGTACACATGTAGATCATGAGGCATGGTTGATTGACTTAGGTGCATCCTTTCACTTCACTCCCCATAGAGAGTGGTTCTGCGAGTATGAGAAATATGATGGTGGTGATGTCTTCTTGGGGGATGATAGGAAGGCTAGAATCATTGGTCACGGAAAATGAAATTTGAAGTTGCAAGGTGGAAGGGTTATAACACTTCTGGGTGTTCTACATATTCCTGCATTGGCCATAAATCTGATTTCTATAAGCAAGTTGGATGATGCAAGTGTAAAAACAATGTTCGAGAAAGATACCTGCAAGATGGTTTGGGGAGCACTGGTATTGATTCAGGAAGTTCGGATTGGAACTCTATATAAGCTGCAAGGTAGCACTATTGTTGATGGGTGCAACAGTTATGTGGTTCCTGAAAGTGGAGCAGAAAATCTAGTGGTCTCTAGAGAGAAGACCATGTTGTGGCATAAAAGGCTTAGACATATTGGAGAGAAGGGCCTTTGAATACTTCATAGTAAAGATATGGTAGAAGGTATGAGTAATAGCTCTTTGTATTTTTATTTCTATGAAAAGAAGAATCGAGTTAGTTTCCCCTCTGGTGGTAAGAGGGCCAAACAGATATTAGAGCTTGTGCACATTGATGTGTTTGGACCTGTGAAGGTTCCATCATTAGGTAAGTCTGTGTACTATGCATCATATATAGATGACTTCTCAAGGAATACATGGATATATTTCCTTAAGAAGAAATATGAAGTCTTTGACAGGTTTAAAGAATTTAAGGCTCTGGTGGAAAACCAAACAGAGAAGAAGATAAAGGTGTTAAGGTCAGATAACGGTGGAGAGTTTTGCAGCAAGGAATTTAAAGAATTCTATAAGAAGTGTGGTATAGCATGGAAGAAGACTACTCCATACACACCTGAGCAAAATCGAGTTGTAGAAAGAATGAATAAGACAATGATGGAAAGGGAAAGAAACATGCTCAATGGTTCCGGGTTAGGACAGGAATTATGGGCAGAGGTGATGGAGACAGCATGTTACCTGGTCAACGGATCACCTTCATCAGCATTGGAGGATAAGACTCGACAAGAGGTATGGACTGGTAAGAATCCCTCTCTTTCACATCTGAGGCTATTTGGATGTGATGCATATGTACATGTTTTGAAGGAGAAAAGAACCAAGTTGGATAGTAAATCTGAAAAGTGCATCTTTATTGGTGTAAGGATGGTTTAAAGGGTTATAAGCTTTGGAACCCAGTAACAAGGAAGGTTGTGTACAACCGAGATGTGGTGTTTAGAGAGGTGAAAGATGTTACTAAACATGAAGTCCAACCAAAGGAACCTGAAAAGATAGAGTTTGAGCTTAAGGAGGAAGAACCAGACTCTACAACAGAGGAGGAATCAGAAGATGAAGAGCCGCAAACTCTGGGTGTGAGAAGATCAGTTCGAGAAAGAAGGCATCCAGAAAGGTATAGTCCATCTGCTTTCTGTTCAAATTTTTATTTATCTATTACTGATGATGATCCCATAACTGTGAAGGAAGCAGTAGATTCAAAGGATGGAAAACTTTGGAAAGAGGCCATGGTTGATGAAATGGCATCTTTGCACAAAAATGAGGCTTGGGATCTGGTGAAGTTACCGACTGGTAGCAAACCCATTGGCAGCAAATGGGTGTTCAATAAGAAGACAAATGCAAAAGGAAAGGTGGAGAAATACAAAGCTCAGTTGGTAGCAAAAGGTTATTCCCAGGTGCCGGGAATTTATTTTGGTGATATTTTCTCTTGTTGCCAAGGTAGCTTCTATTAGATTACTTTTATCTGTTGTTGCTACTTTTCCTTTTGAGGTAGAATAGATGGATGTGAAGACAAAATTTATTCATGGGGATCTAGAATAGGAGATCTACATAAAACAAACTAAAGGCTTTGCAATGAAGGGTAAGAAAGAACTGGTATACAAGTTAAAGAAGTCTCTGTATGGGTGAAAACAGTCACCAAGGATGTGGTATCAAAAATTTGATACATTTATATAGGGACTTGGCTTCACCAGAAGTAAAGAATATCATTGTGTGTATTTTAAATTAATTGGTGACTTTGTTATTTATTTGTTCTTGTATGTGGATGATATGTTGCTGGTTGGAAATGACAAAGAAATTATCCAGGATTTGAAGACCCAATTGTCCTCCAAATTCGACATGAAAGATCTTGGTGCTGCAAACTATATTTTGGGCATGGAAATTAAAAGAGACTGGGAAAAGAGGAGGCTTTGGTTAAACCATAGGAAGTATGTCGAGACAATATTGGAGAGGTTTAATATGCAAGATAGTAAAAAAATGAAGGTTCCTATTCATGTAGGTGTAAAGGTATCTGCTAAACAATGCCCCAAGGCACAAGAAGAGGAAGAGGACATGTCCTGTGTTCCATATGCAAGTGCAGTTGGTAGCCTGATGTATGTGACGTTCTATACTAGACCAAACATTGCACATGCAGTGGGAGTATTGAGCAAGTTTATGTCAAAACTAGGGAAGGATCACTGGAAAAAAGTGAAGCAAGTTTTCAGGTATTTGTGTGGCACTAGTGATTATGGCTTGTGCTATCAAGGAAGACTAGGATTGGACAGAGTGTTGGATGTTCATGGCTTTATTGATGCAGACTAGGCTGGAGATCTGGATAAGATAAGATCTACAAGTGGGTATGTGTTTAACCTATTTGGAGGTGCAGTGAATTGGATGAGTATGAAGCAAACTATAGTGGCACTATCAACTATAGAGGCAGAATACATGGCAACAACCCATGCAAGCAAGGAAGAAGTTTTTTTACAAAGATTGTGTTCAAGTATGGGGTTAGTACATGGAGCTATAAGGATAGACTGTGACAACCAAAGTGCAATTTTCTTGGTAAAGAACCCTGCTTATCATTCAAAGACAAAGAACATTGATGTTCAGTATCACTTTGTGAGGGATATGATAGAAGACAAAAAGGTGTTGCTGGTAAAGGTGGACACTTTGAAGAATAATGTAGATCCATTGACAAAATCTATGAGCTCTGAGAATTTCTCTTGGTGTATATAAACAATGGGCATTGTAGGGATGGATAAATGACTAAGCTCTCATGTGGCCCTCTGTGGAAAGAAAAAAACAAGTGGGATAATGTTGGGTTGTGTTATATTATTTCCATGACTAGCCTACGTAGTTAACTAAGGGGTTATAGGGGGGGTGTAGCCCCCCATTTGTTGCGTCGATTGCATAGCAGGGAGGTCATAGGGACGGCGGCAGCTCCCCTCTATGAGGTCTGGGGCAGCACCTCAGGAAAAAAAATTTTGACCCTATATTAGGTTGGGAAGACCTACCTATGGTTTTGTGCATTATTTTCACGCATGGTTTTGGAAGCGATGGATTTTGGTCCATGGTTTTCGATGCGATGGTTTTCAGTCCATGGCATTGGATGCTTTAGCATGTATAAATATTTATCGTGACATTGAAAAGAACGTAATGAAAAATCAAACTGGTAGTCCCAATTTTGGGATCTAGGGGAAAATATCTGTGTATATGTGTTTTATGTGTTATGCTCTCGCATTATTTATTTTCTATGTTTTAGAATTCGTATGCAGGTAATTTCTATATGGGGTTAAAACCTACATCTCTAAAGGAAGAATATTGACTGCCAAGAGAACTTGTATCTTGGTCTTTGTGTGGAAAGTAGTTTAAGGGTCTTGGTCTTGGTATTCCTCAATTGGTATCTATATAAGAAGAATTTGTGTGGGTTTTCCTCTCAAAGAGTTAGATTTTTTAGCTCTCATTGATAACCTACATTCTATGTCTCCTGTCTATTTATGTTCATGAATTGGTAGTTGTTTGGTGAAGAAGAGAACTAATAATATAATTAAAATAATATCCTAATCTAAAGAAGTAAAAATAACTCACAAGAAGTTACTAATTGAAGAGAAATCACCTAATACTTGATTCCCTAAATTTCTCAACAGACTTGGCACCATGTTAATGCTGGAAGTTCTCTAGATGTGCCCATCCCAATGGAAATCTATACTCTCTACTTTGGGTGTTGTGGATCCCCAAGATGATCATATGATTGCATTTCATGTTGACAAGTCAGAAAATCTTCCCCTACCTTCATCTATTTCATTTTAAATACTAGTCTCCATTAGAAATGCCATTGTTCAGTGGTGTATCATAGACAAAGGTCCCTCTAGTTTTGTGATGGTTGCTAGTGTTTAGAAGTTACTTGGTTCCCCAGACCTGTCCCCATCCACCATTACTCTCCATGCTTGGGATGTTCATCCCTCATAGCCCCTTGGCTTATATCACAATTGTCCTATCATTGTTTGTAGAAAGACTGTCCCTATTGACATTGAAGTCATCGATGCTCCCTTAGACTATAACATCCATTTGGGTTGTAGTTATACCTATGATATGTCATTTGTCGTATTTGTGGTTCACCGTAAGATGTGATTTCCCCGCAATGTAAATATCATCATCATCAATCACTTGACGTACTATGATCCCAAATCCCAGACTTCACCTTAGTCCAACATCTCATCTGTGATTGACAATAAGAGTGTCTCATCCTTCACCAATGTATATCTTAGAGTCTAGAAATATTCCACTCTACTTGGTGCTTATTATGATCCACCATCTACTCCTTTTGAGCCTATCTCATCCAGTGTTTGCATGCTACAAGCATCATGGGCCATCGACAAATGGTATGGTATGCCTTCACAGCAGCTAGCACCTCCAAAACCTATTGTTCCTAACTCAACCCATCCTTCCAGTACTACTCCTCAATGACCATTTCCTTCTATTGGTATATTTCCTAATCCTTTTTAGCCAGAACTATTCCCACAAGCCTTAACCATCTCAAAGAAATTCCTCCAGGCCATTACCCTTCTGGTCAGACATTGTTTGTATTTCCACCCCTTGGAGTTTATTATACATTATCATGGCCACATTGATTTTTCCTAACATTACCCTGGGGATCCCATTCTGGTACATCGATCCTCCTACAAACACTCCCCCAATCAACTAAAACCTTACACTGCTTTGACCCTGGTCCAACCTATTTTTCCTATCGCTACCTTTGCTTTAGTTCCATAGCAACCTCAACAGGAACCAACTCATTGTGAAAGAATATGGTAAGGTGGCCAAAGCTCAGAAAAAAGGAACCGAAGACAAGGCATCCCCAGCAACTCCAACTCCTCCGAAGTCACCAAAGCCCATTCCTCCATGTCCTACGTGTGATGTTGTGGGTCATGCCACCAATAAT
The DNA here is from genome assembly GCA_000404065.3 of Pinus taeda. Taxonomy (NCBI): domain Eukaryota; kingdom Viridiplantae; phylum Streptophyta; class Pinopsida; order Pinales; family Pinaceae; genus Pinus; species Pinus taeda. The sequence continues at coordinate 10,712 of APFE030864505.1, read as the reverse complement.
TGTCCTGAGCTCCCTTGTGTCAAGAATGTGGTCTCTAATGCCTTTCCTGATTCTAACATTCCATAGGTCCATGTCACCTTACTTGAGTCATCTAAGAATATCAGATAATTACGCATGAATTACCCCTATGCTCTGTGTGATAATTATGGCCATTATTCTCACTCATGTCCCCGACTCAAAGATTTTCATGATACACTCCAAGTGCTTCACGAATTAGAGGTCGATCGTAGTGATTCCACCTCTCCTATACCTATGGGTTCTGGTTCCACTCCTACACTGGAAGGGGAGGTCTCTCAATCACCCATTGTGATCCCTCCTCCTGATGTCGAGATGACGGATAGTACCACTACCATTCTCTACCTATCGTCATCCATGATATTAATGCATTAGAACTCCCTTGATGTCTCCTATTGTGATTCTATTGAACCTTCTTCGACGAGCACTCTAGTCTAAATATCGGTATATATTCCATCTACTATTCATATGTCTCACAATTGTGACACTGCATATGTGAACCTTGTCTCTCATGAAGATTATTTCAGTAGCTCTTCTTCGTCATGTCATCTATCATCCTCTAGTTCTTCCATCTTCCATTATAATGAAGATATCATGAAAACCATGACCACCCCTGATGACACTTGGTATGGCAACATCCTTACCTATCTACGAACCCAAAAATTTGCCCAAAATATTCCTTATGATGATTGACATCAAGCCCCTCGCTACCACCTCATTAGTGATGATCTTCACTATCACATTGTTGACATTGTCCTTCATTGTTGTCCCATCCATTCATTGTCTTATCGCATATTTCATATGGATCCATCATCCACACCTTATATCGGTTATGTCGATGGTGCAAGTTGCTTCATCAATAATCTAGCCTTGGAAACTTGGGCCATTTTCACCCCCTTGCATTCGTTATTCCACTCTAGTGGCATTTGCATTAGATATTCCACCAATAACCAGGCTGAATATGATGTTCTGATAGGTTTTCTAGTCAATGTCCTTGATCATCACATCCTTCACCTTCATGTTTGTCTTGATTCCTTCCTACTTTTCATGAAATTGAACAACGTTTATCATGTGCATAATCCTGTCCTATTTAGAAAATATCTATGAGTTAAGCTTTCAACACATGAATTTGAATCCATTGCATTCAGTCATGTTCCTAAAGCCCAAAATCACTATGTAGATGCCATTTCATTTAACATTCTAGATTGGAATTTATCACATGCATGTACAAGAAGACATCCATAAACAAATGGCGAACCATAATCATCACAAAAGGATGCATAACCATAAATATGTATCGTAATCCAGTGTTTTGATTCCACTACTATAAATACATCTGACATGCTCATTCACATGTTACCATAAAACAAAAATGGGGACCCAGATGTCCCTATCCCTAATCACTATCATTTGGAGGCTCCCGAGGCAATGGCTCCTCCCACTAGCCCGTAGATATCGTACTACTTGATCGGCCATAGTAATGTGCCGCGTGATCCCTTGTCACTCTGAGGGAAGACCCATACACTCATGTGTATATCGATCTTATATTTCATGACACCTGTGCTTTATCGCCCTAGTCAGTAGAACGTCGAAACTACGTCAAAGATCCTCTAGTAGAGCATCACTCCCCAATCTTTTTTTTGATGTGGCCCCTCCCCAATCTGCAACCCCATGCACTGCGGCTTGTCCCGTGTATCCTGCTAGCCTTGCCGGTGTTATATTTACATACCACAATGTTAGAAATCAATAACATGTACACATATTTATTAAACTATACATTCCTCAAATACATAGCAACTTTCACTTACCATTTGGAACCCATACTCGTCCCGATGGAAGTGGTAAGTCAGGATCCCCTTGATAGTTCATGTCACTATATGGATAGTTATCTATGTATAATGGCATATGGTATCAATGATCAAAAAACTCAAGTTGGAACACTCATCTGACTCCCCCTCCTCCACCTCGTCATAGTAACTACCCCCGACAGTGCATCTTGGGCTCTTGTGGGCCCTCAATATAGATCTATACATGAGGTCAAATAGTGGGGATCTTCTTAAAGAAGAGTGATCATAACACTGTCCCAAATGAATAGTTATCATTGGACCTCCATATGCATAACTTCAACTCTCATTTCAATGATGACAACATCATTCGGGCCCACCCATAGTAGGTCCTTACTAACACACTCTCCACCAGCATCATCGGCCCCCCAGTGATATGGTGGAAGGCATGACTACCCAAGATCTGCAACACTGTTGCAGTTGTAGCTCTATCTCAAGCATCTCTAGGTCATTGATCTGAATGGTCGTTCCCTTTGCACGAACCTCTGATACATAGTAATAATCAACAAACTCACCTATATGCCTCCCATGAGGTATCACTAGATGTATCTCCCCTACCAGCCCCAAGGGAGGAAATCTTGTCAAAAAATATATGTCTTAGATATTGATCTCGATCTTGTGCCCCTATACTATAAAGGCTTCCTGATCTAGGTCCTAGTAAATCGCAATCCTCGACAGCAAGGGCTCACCAGCCCTCATCAAAGGGTTCTCTAAGAAATTCAGCACACCATATCGTGCCAACACCCCTCTCACTACTTGATTCCCCTGAATCTCAGTAAGGAGGGGCTACAAATATTGTTCTTGCCATGACACCTTTAGCTTTTCCGTACCTACAAAATACCATTATGTTTTTCAGTTCAGAGTCAAAGGCATGCATGTCTAGTACTTAGCTTCATCTCATCACAAACCACCATTCTTGCCTATCCTCTCAGCCCATAATGCAATTCTTGTCCTCAAAACTACACTGGAAGCACTTGTGGGCCCATTTCCTGTGTTCCATAATGCAGAACAAGCTCACAAAAGTGCATTTTGATTGTGAGGATGAGCACAGGTCCCCCATAGTGAACTGAAGCCCTAATCGGAAAGTCTAATCCACCTATAACTTGCATATCCTAATTTTGACAGTCAGTTTGTTCCTATGATCTCCACAAGATTTAGGGCCTTCTCCTCCTCTCCAAATTCTCCACAACTCACTATGCAAATGAATTGGATTTGGGGGGAAAATCCCTTTTATGAGAAAAACCCTAGTTTTTATGTCACCCATTGCGACCAAACCGTAGCTCTATTTGATGAATCATCAGCACCATTGGAAAGCTCTCGCCGATTTCTATAATGGGTCTCCCTTTGTTTGTGGTAGTTTGACACCACTAGGAAGCAAATTTTTCTATTGGGTCTCACTTTTCCACTTGTTAACATCAAATTTCTCCACTTGAGCCACCCATACTCTGGTACCACTTTACCTTTGCACTAGTTGACTCACATGTCGATTTTCATCATGAGTAACCATCATTTACTCATGTTTTCACAGTCCCCTCCAGGCCTCCCCTACGTGGAAGCATGATCGAGTTACCCTTGTATCTATGGCATTTGTTCCAAGTCTCCCTGAGTCTAGTTACAGTATTCCATACATCTTTGTGTCGCATCCACACCATTATATCCATATTTTGCCTCCAAATCTATTGCTCCATCTTTGCCAGACCCCCGTTTGAGTCATATATCATCCTACGGAATTGAGGCAGTCAATACCAAGTCAACAATCCATATCATGCCCTCAAAAGGGAATTCACCAGTCTACCACTCATTTTGTTCCTTCCATCATCATCCTTGGTGTCAGTCCATCAGTCACTCTACTATGGTTCCTCGTGCCTTTGTTAAGGATTCCTTATTTCCTTAACTCTGGCGGGCCCTCTTCTGTTGACCTCAACACATTTATTCTAAAAGTGTGGTCTAAAGGGTAGTGTACCTTGATTCCATATTTCATCTTTGTTTGGTGCCTCAAATCAAGCAAAGGGAATCACCATTTCCCTTTTACTTGGTTGTTTCTCATGTGCGTGATGCAAACTCCTTATCATACGATCAAGATTTGTACACTTAATGGTTCAGCAATCTAGATGATTGCCCCAGTGATTCCCGAACGTGTGTGACGTTACAAACCTCACGAAGGGGTGGCCCTTCAGGTAGCCCCCCACATGCCTAGATGACCACAGATGTTGATCCAGCCTTAGATGGAGTTCTGCATATATGATGGGTTCAGTTTCAGTTGCTTGCAATGCCCACAACATGCATGTCTCCTTTCGATGATCCATTCAGATCTTTAGAATGCTTTCCTATTCAGCAAGGCTTCTTTAGCTACGATCCCCCACTCGCGATGTCATCTTGAGGGACATTATGTCTCATGTACTTAGATGTTATTGTATTTAGTCCAAGCCTATGTTTTTGTAGGTGCATTATGTATATCGGATCATTGTATTATTTTCTGGCCCAATGATGCCAACACATCATGTATAGCTTAGTCCCATATTGTTGGGCTCATCATTATTCTTTGTATGTAGTTATCTTGGTAGGTATCGGTATGAATCCCCAACCTCATTTGAGATCATGTACTTCAACATGAAAGGAGACTTCTATCATTTTAGTAGGTCTCACCCCCTACATTTTTTCCCGTCCTTACATTGCTTCAACTATCTTTCTCTCTCTCTGACTCTTCTTTGGTGTCTCGTGGAAGTGTAACCTACAATGTATTTCGGTCATACGATTTTCTCCTAACACACATACATTGGGGGGCAATCTATTACCACCAAAAACTGATCACCTAGCCATTTATAACTAGGTGGATCGAAATATGCCATGTATAAATCATTTTGCCATAATAAAATCACTTTCACCATGGTAAATAATTTAGTAAACCATTTTTATTAAATTATTTTCTAATTAAAAATAAAACCCATGAGGGAATACTTATATAAATTATTATTTATTTAATTTTCTCTAGGAATAATTATTAAATCATTATTTAAATAATGCTTCCTTGTCACATTTGACTAAATCCCCTAGGAATAATGAAATAAATCACTATTTATTTATTATTCCTTATTTCTATTATTGGAATAATTATTAAATCACTATTTAATAATTATTTCAATTTCACACCATTCTTAATTCTCGCAAAATAATTAATAAATCATTTTAATTGTTAATTATTTCTAAATAAAGATATTTCACCATTTTAAATATCTTTTCCTTATCCAAAAAATATAATAAAGTACACCTAATGGTTAGATCTTGATTTGGTCAATATTATTTTATTATTCTCCATGTTCAAGATTAACTCAATACTTTGTTATAAATAGGAGCATTTTTCATTCATTCTTCACCATGATTATTATCATCGTCACCATTATCATCTCTTTTCTTTTGAGCTCCCATTTGAGTTCTTCACATTGTTTTGGATTTTTCTCATTCTCCATTTTATTATTCTCCATTTTCAAGATTAACTCAATAATTTGTTATAAATAGGAGGGTATTTCATTCACTCTTCATCATGATCATTATCATTGTCACCATTATCGTCTCTTTTCTTTTGAGCTCCCACTTGAGTTCTCCACATTGTTTTGGATTTTTCACACATTGAGAGAGAAGATCGATTACTAAAGCATCAAGGAAATCAAAGGACCCATCCCATAGAGGGGGATTTGTAGACCCTTTTGTAGATCTCCTTCATCGGGTGTCATCAATAAAAGAATTTATTCATTTTAAAGTCTTTCCATTTGGGTTATTGCATTAGATGTCCATATTGTTGTTTGTTGTTTTGGATTATATATGTTTTTGTTTTAGGTTTTTCCACTTTTTATTGTAGATCTGAATCACAAGCAGACACAAATTGTTGTTAGGGTTACTTGTCACCTAGTGAGTTAAGTGAAGTGTTTTTGGTACACCATCCAAGAAATTTCACACTAACACCAAGAACACCAATATTGGGAAGAAGAATCCAAGGATGGAAATATATAGAAGAAAATATAGGATTCCACCCACAGGGTACAACCACCACTAGCTTAGCTCAGGATATCAAGTAGGTTATCAAACAGATAAATGAAAAAGAGAAGATGAGAGAAGAAGAGTAAGTTGCTTAATGGTGAGAAATAGTTCTAGTAGGGGGATATGATGGGCCTCCGACATAGGTAAATCATAAGACCCACCAATCCACCCCTAGACACATCAAAACTATATCAAACCTACCGTTTTCAGTTAATGACACACTTTCCTAGCTTAATGGGTTCCTAGGAGAGTCAATGAGGTTTTTCATATTTTATGTTCTTTAACATTCTTATTTTTTAGGATTTAAAAAGATATTGCATAGATTTCAAGAAGATCCAACACCAAATATATTCTTGAGACTTATTCCCTATTATAGAAAAGTCTCAACCTGGTTGGATAAGGGCGTTTAATGCATCTTCCCACAATTGTGAGGTGGACTAGGATCAAGATCCACTTTTCTAGTAATTTTTAGAGGGAAATGTAATCCTCCTCTTGAGGAGGCTACTCCCCACTCATTATATAAATAAGAGGCTTTATTAGCCCAGTAGACATGTAGAGAAGAGTGTGAAGAATAGGAGGAAAGACTAGATTTGTATTTCCAAGCAAGTTTTGTGACTTTGTAATTTGAAAACAATTTCTCAATTAATGGAAGTGATGTTATATTTCAACTTATAGTTTGGCTTTCCTCTAAGGGACTTTGAGCATCCTTGGGTTGGGCCCACCCAAAGGTCTCTAGAGCCCTCCTGTAAAAAAAATTAGTGTTATGCTTTTATTTTATTTTTACAACTTTTTTTAAAGTTACCTTTTCATAGCACTCATGCATGGTTGATTATAAGCTTTTTAGGAAAACATATTTGTAGTAGTATCATTATTTAATGTCATTTCCAATATTCATTTACTTCATTTCTTTTGTTGTTACACATTTATTGTTCACTATTTTTCACATTTATTGTTCATTGTTTTCTTCTGTTGTGTAACAAATTCTGCAGCTATGAGAAACACACAAGAGTTTAGTTTTTCTAGGGTAAATTTGCAATAGTTTGTATTGAAGCTTTGATCAGGTCGATTTTATCATTGTATAACATTTACATTACTTCCTTGATTTTTAGACTTGCATTTTTTTTGTTACATGCTTGTTGGACCATCTCCTATAGCAAATCAAGGACTCCTGTAACGATCCCTCCATTCTCACTCAACTTCAAAATAAATTCATGAGTTGAATTAGTTATTATATTAGAACACCCTTGGAACGTTAATAATGAAACTTGGAGGTATAAAGACCTTGTAGATGATTTTGTTGATTTGTTTAGAAAACTGCTTTTTCCTACAAATTAGGGTTTTATATTCACAATCCTTCATTTTAGCAGTATTTTTTTCCTTTTCTTGCAAATAGCATAGAAGTGTGCAAGTGTGATTTATTCCATTGCAAGTAACCTAGGTTTGTGTGCCATCCTCCTTTTAGCAAGTCTTTTCTTTGAAATTGTATTTTTCTTGTAACATAAATTAGTTAACTTTGTTTATGTACATTTATCTTTAATTTCAATGCCTCTACTTACATAAAAATAAACAAGAGAAAGAGATAATGGCTATTACACATATAGTGCTAGCCCCTCTTAAGTTTGTACGAACCCTAAGTTGATCATTAAAATTGAGACCCTTGAGAGTTTCAACATTGTTGTTGCAATACTGAGGGCCATCACCAAGTGGTCGCACCCATAGTGCAACAATAAAAAACCAAGGTCGTAAAAATATGGAATGCAAAATGTGATCAAGTTGTTTTGTCGCTTTATAAACCGTTTAAGACTAAGTCCATGAACCAATGCCAATTGAAAAAATATATCAAGCTCAAATCAATCCAAATCCAAGTCATAACAACTTGAAGAATGCTTAGACAAGTTTGAAAAATATAGAAAGACTCAACAACAATCAGAAAACCAAGATCTATGCCAAGGAAGGAGAAACAACACACTAGGGCTAGACTCTCCAGCAAAGTCGCTAATTTTGTTTTACTATGAAATTTCTTGAAATAAGGAGTTGTTGCTGCATGAATTTTTCCCAAACTACATCAAAGAGTATGTGGAAAAAATGTATGAATTTCCTAGATGCAAAGTAAGAACACATATAAATATTCAACTAAAGAGCCAAAGACACATACTTGGACCCTCGTAGGCTAGTGAAGATTTTTGAACGCGAATCTATTACTATAGTCCATGCTTCTACATGAATATCCCACTCCTATATGCTCTGATCCGAATCCCTACACACAAGAACTGGTAAACAAAGAAATGTTTGTCTTCAATATAGGGCATATTACCATGTACAAATAATGATTACACCAACATACATCTAATAAACATAAAATATATAGAAGGAAACACATAAACTTTCATTAATTAACAAAAGGGTTACATTCCACCTTCATCACTTTGTTTCTCCTCCTTATCCTTCAATCGTGGACACTTTCTAGATAATAGGTAATCAAATGGAAGTCTGATTAAGCCTAATTTCATTAGATATAATTGGAATTATCAAACTAACTCTTCTCCTCTTGATAGGGTTAGTTTATATAGGATTTTTGCTCCTTCCATCAGAATGTATCTAAACACCCAAGGGCACGAGAAGTTAGGAAACGTCTACAATAATTAACCCCTAGCCAACTCATGGACAAGTAGGGCAAGTTAATCTCCTCAAGAATGATAAACTCTAAAAGCTCTGACCATGGTTGTTTCTGTAGAAATTTTGAATAATTTAACACATATTCAACAAAGATTATCCTGATCATGTACTATTGCGGAAAACATACACAATACATAAGCTCCTCTACGTTGATCATCAATATAGCAACATCAATAACAATAAAACATCAAGAGAATTCACACATTAACACAGTATGTATCCCGGGGAAATCATCTCGCTAAAAACCCCAACTATCTGTATATTAATGCTTGAGTCATATAACATTACACAACATAATACGTCTCACAAGTATCTCCACCTCTATTACACACAAACTAGCTCAGATCTGAATCAATCACTGGCTCAAATCTCCTCCGCTGCTTGTCTGCCTCCACTGCGCAATCCTGCATGAGAATATTGATGAATGAATGATCCAAATTCATATTTCCCTTGGATATACCATGCAATCCTCATTGGAAATACTCAATCCCACTGATTGTGCAAATCACGTGCACAATTATAGTCACAACTGACAGCTGTCTTGCCCTTTCACTCACCTCTAACACTTGTCTCCACTGAACTGTCCATGCACTGAGTTAACTGATGCATCCTTTAGTTGATTTATGAGTTAATAATTAGTGAATTAATTAATAACTAATTCACACCACTCATCACTTAGTCTATTGATCAATTAGACTAAATACAACTAGTTCAACTAAGTCAAACTGAACACAACTCCATCAACTCCTCATTCAACTCCACAGAACTCAATCACTGAAGTTCTAACTGAAGTCCTTCATATGCAATAGCTCAAGTTAACCCATAGGAACCACGTATTTCCTTCTAGCAGCTGCATGTGCCACATCCGTAGCTCGAACTGAAGTGCTCCAAGAGAATAAGATAATGTTTATAGTCCAAATATTATTAAGAGCTAAAAATATTCGACTGTTCTATTTTTAGCCTGGCAGTCTAAAAATAGACTCCGCCCATATGTCTAAAAATAGAGGTCCATCTATTTTTACC
>APFE030864498.1:0-17993 GCA_000404065.3 Pinus taeda | reverse complement strand
TGGCATTTCCTCATATGACCAGGTGAACACGTCACAGAATTCTTGAAACAGGGCCTTATATGTTTGAATTTCATCTTCTGTTCAAGAGGCACCTATATGAACGTTTTCAACAATTCCAGGCTTTACCGAAATGTCAAGGGGAATAGTTCGAGAAATATTTCCCAAGTTTAACTCGGAATCAGGATGTTTCATTTGATTCTGAGCTTCCTTGACATATTCAGCCATAAAAATTGATGAGAAATCATTTTCAAAATGATCTCCCTCAGGTAAAAACGACGATATGTGATGAAGATCTTCCCATGGTAACTCATCGACGCATAGGATTTCATGAATTTGCTCATCAATTTGAACAAGTTCAGAAAATGTTATTGAATCCGAGTTTGATGTTGAAAGTGATTCCTCATGGACCACATTCATTAAGTCAATTTTGGTTGAAGATGTTTCAGAGAACGACTTCACGGCCTGATAAGCAAGTTCATATGGACTCAAAGGCATAAGATCACCAAATGAGTCTATCTCAGATTCAGAAGGTATGATCCAAGGATCATCATAAACAATGGTATCTGATGAAATCATATGAATGGTTGCAGTAGAAGACAATGCATTGATAGGAGGAAAAGGAAAAGTTCCCAGCAAACCGACATCTTTAACTAGTCCTACTCCAACATCCTTATATGGGATAGTCGTTTTACCAACATGTTGAATGCTTTCAACAGAGGCTGGGTTAGATGAAAAGTAAGACAACTGGTCTAAGGTTATGATCATTCCATTATGAGGGAACTTTATAATCTAAAAGACCGATGAAACGACAACTATCATAGCGTAAGACCAACTACGCCCCAAGAGAAGGTTGTAATCTAGAGGGGCATCAACCACCTCCACATCTAGATTAATGGTTTTACCTTCAACCCCTATAGGTAAATCCTATAGATGCCAAAGGATGAAACCCACGGCCATCAAAGGCCTTTAGAATCATCGGGGATTGATTTAGTGAAGGAGAACCAAGCGACCTCCAACACTGTATCGACATAATACACGTTGAAGCTCCCTCATCAATCACAGTCCTATGAACAGGTATGTTTTTGACTATCACTGGAATTTGGATAGCCATTTGATGAGGAAAGTGTGGTGCACTATTTTCTAGATCAAAAATTATAAGGTTTGAGTCCTGAACGTCAACAGCTCCTATAGCCGACAAAAGTAATTTACGCTGTGCTGGACATGATTGCAGCACTTCCAAAGCCGACATTGCTGAAGGTGAAACAACTAAATCTTCAACAATGTTATAGTTTTGAGCCTCTCTCGCATGTGGATTGAAAGCCGACTTTCGAAGTATACCCTTGGCGGGCAGTTTGATTACTAAGTCTGGATTAGGTTTCTCGATCTGTAGTGGATCGGAACCGGGAGTTGAGGTTGATGGATTAGAATGAGAAGATTCTACTTCTTTACCATCAACAGGAATTTTACTTCCATAATATTGTGATCGAGTCGCAATCCTAACATGGGACATCTTCAGTATGGGTTCTTCGTTGGCACTGGAGGAAGAACCTATCATCTTAATGTATTTATTTGAAAAAGGATCCTTCAAAACAGCAGGAGTTTGGGAAACTTTGACAATTTTCGCAACCTTTGCACGATGAGGGTAGTCTCTCGTAAAATTTTCTTCATCACGAATGAGACAAGGATAACAAGGTTTGTGTTTTTCATCAGTTGATTTCACTTTTTCTGGTTTCTCTTTTGAATTCTTATCTGTTTTATTCTTCTTCTTCCCTTTCTTCTTACCACCAGTTTTTGATTTAGCTATAGATGACTCTACAACATGAATATCGACGGAAAGTTCCGCGAAAGAATCTCCTGTCAAGGAATCTGGCAAGGTTATGATAGGAGAAGAATTCTTGGAAGACTTCTTCTTACTTTTGGCATTAACCGTACCAATCATACCATGAACGACATGAGACCCTGAAGGAGCTGCAATGATTTTATTTCGTTTGGGTAGATCAAGGATTTTCTCGTGTAACGTACCTGACTAAGTATAAACTAAGTCAAGGTATTGTGCTTGAGCAATTACTTGCTCCTCAGTAACGACTCCGGCCTTAGCTACATCCTCAATGATCTTAGGTAGTAGAGATTTTATAAACCATTCAACTAAGATCTGATCTGGTATAAAAACTTTCACTAAATGCTGACGACATCTCCATTCATGAATGTGATCTAAAATGTAAGTGGATGTTGACTGCTTTAGCGAAGTTAATAATTCCATGCCATTGTCATATATGACTGGCAACTTAAAATGAGTTAAAAACAAAGTAGATAACTGACTAAAATTATAAAAATTGGCTCACAGTAACTCAATATACCACTTGGCTGCAAGACCAATTAGAGTGCACTGGAAAAGTCTTAAACGGATTGAATCATTTGAAATGGAATTAGACACACACCAGAGGTGATAAGTCATCAGATGGTTCGATGGGTCCTCTCCTGGCTTACCTTCAAACTTAGGAGTATCACTAGGCAACTTATTCGGCATTGGCGGCCAAAATGGAAGATAGTTAATTGGATCATTCGTAAGGCGTGACAAATCAGGAAAGTCTAAAGTTACGATAAACGGTAACTGACGATTAGGGTCCCTAAAACTTTGGGTCGTCAGACCAGCCCCAAGAGGAGGATATCCACGATAAATAGGAATTGGAATTGCATTTGGGATATTATATCCTCCTAGAAAATCAGGATTAACCGGACCATACTGGGGGTTGCTAAGGTTGTTGATATGTATACCCAGGGTATGGTTGATACTGATAGACTGGTTGCTGCAGAGCAGGACCGAATTGGTATTGTCCTTGGTACGGTTTTTGAATAAATTGAGGTTGACTGGTGACAACCGTACTTAAACCTAGTTGTCCTACAAGCATCTGGACCGAATTGTGGACCGTGGGTCCAGACTGAGGTAAAGATGTCTGAGGAGTAGATACAGGAACAGTAGAAACCAGAGCTGTCGATACTCCAGAAGAAGGTGGGGTAGATGAAACAGACATTGCGGTAGTTGCAGCAGTCAATTGAGGTAGAGTACGAGGTGTACTAGGCCCAGACTGAGAAGCTACAAAAGGTGCAGAAGTTTGAACAGTAGACTGGATAGGTTGCTGGGGTGAACCAGAAACCAAGGGTTGTCCAGTTTGAGATGACAATTGTACATTCGGTTACAAGATCTGTTGGGATTGAGATGGATCCCACACTACATTCATTCTAGGGTATGGACCCATAACAGGTTGAGAATATTGAGGACCATAACCGGGTTGAGGGTAGGGTTGATAATTCAATGGTATATTTCCAGATCCTTGAACATATGATTGACCAGAAGGTTGTTGGTAACCTTGGGTTGGGTACTGACCTTGGGGTTGATAACCCTGAGGCACGTACTGATACTGGGGTTGACCTTGAGGTACATATTGATACTGAGGTTGACCTTGAGGTACATATTGATACTGGGGTTGATCTTGAGGTACATATTGAGTCCAAGGTTGACCTTGAGGAACATACTGTCCCGTAGGTATGTACTGTCCTTGAGGTTTCCCCCCAGGTGCAAACTGGGTACCTTGAGGTTGGCCCCCAGGCACAAACTGGGTACCTTGAGGTTGCCCCCCAGGCACAAACTGGGTACCTTGAGGTTGCCCCCCAGGCAATACTTGAGGATTTTGAGGCTGCCCCGCAGGCAGTGACTGGCCACCTTGAGGTTGAGGATTGGGAATAGTACCCGACATCATGAGAATATCTTCTACACTCAACGGCTTAGTACCATTATTTCCAGTTAATAACCCTTGTTAAATAGGTTGAGGAGATGCTCCCGAAAAAGTACCAGAAATTGATTGATACTCAGCGGGAACAGAAGGACTGCCGTACAAAAAGGCTTTCGGAGATTGAGAAAACATGGATGACTGTATCGACATATTTAACAGAGGATAGTAACCTCTAGGTGTTTGGTGATAAGAAATACGAGGTGGTGAAAAACTTAGTCCCGGGTTTTCAAAAAAATTAGTCAATGAAAGATACCAAGCACTGCTCCTAGGTGGACTATAAAAGATTGATTCATGCTCCCTAAACTCTATAACAAGTTGATTTTCAAGGATATGGATGCCTTCTTCTTTTTCCAGAATAACAAGTTCTTCAATAGCTATTAGTCCAGAAGGAAGATTTTAGGTAATTATTCTTTCTACCCTAGGTGAACTAGGACCACTAGAAGCTGGAGAGGCAAACCCTGATATTGGAGTAGCAGTAGTTTCAAATTCAGGTTCAGATGTTTCAGGCTCTTCACCTATATCACTAGTAGATGAAACACTATCAGTAACTTCAGAAATAGACACAGACTGTGCACTATAATCTGCCATTAAAGCTAAAAAATCAGGATATATCACCAAAGAAGACTCTCCTTTTTCAGGTGACCCAACTCTATTATCTCTAGGAGTTACCAGGGCCCATAGCCCTTCAAGTTGGCTTGGTGAAACTCAGGAGGTTGGCCCCGAAGTCTACAGGACTTCCTCGGTAATTCAACCACGGTTCAAAATTTTAACTACTTCACATGAAAACAAAGTAAAATCTCAATGAAAACCACCTAAAATCTCTAAAGAACCAAACAAATTGAATCACACGCCTAAAGAATATAGGAGATTAAACCACACACAAACGGTAACTTTCTCTACTAAAAACACTAGTTGGTGATGAAATCCAACGTCGCAGATTTCAATACAGAAATAGCGGCTGGAACAGTTACCCCGGCAACCTGCTTAATGAATAGACTGGCACAAGTTTCTCCACTAAACCGTCTCGAGTGAAGAGAACCCCCCAAAAAATCCAAGTGAGTCTAGCCGACATCTGCTCCAGGTACAGTAGGATCTTCCCACCACCATCACCTTAGGAAGAATCCTATAGAATATGGTCACTATGGTTACCAACAGAAACAAATATACGTGGGGGAATAGTCTACGATCTGATACACATGCAAGGGCAGAGTAGCAAGCTCAATCCCCTATAAGGCTCCTTGACATAATCCAAGGTTTAACAACAAGTTACCCCAGGCTCCTCGACAATGGTTAATCCGAGGTTTACCGTTTTTAATACGTGAATATCTGGTGTCGTTCCCAATGAGGAAGGATTGATTCCCACACTGGTTCATACACAATCTCGTGCTTCTCCTTTAATAGGAGCTTTCCCAGAGCATAGATGCAACAATTAGATTTCTCTCCTACCGCAAGATACAGCTACTTATTTGTTTTACTATCTTGGAGAGTTAATTACTCCCTACTCCAAGACACTAGCCTAAGCTATGATGGTGTAATAGAGCTCTAGAAATAAAAAGATTACTAGATTGATTTTAATTTAATCGTTATTTTTATTGGTTTTTGATTAAGTCAAGAGGTGTGGAGATGAAACTTGTGGTGTGAAGACTCGACTCAAAATCACTAGAAAAATGCACTTAAGATGATTAAGCAACCTTTTCTCTTCAATGAACTTCTAACTAGGAAAAAGTTTGAGAATGCAAATGCGTGTAAACACAAATCTTTCTTAACAAACAAACTAAAAGAAGAGTTTTTGTTCCAATGCACTCAAAACGAGACAACTAATTATTTTCACAAAAATTTCCCTTTTCTTTCAAACGCTCAAATACTACGAAAACAAACTTTGTCAAAAGAGATTTTTTAGTTTTTATAAAACACTCAAAACTATGAATAAAGCAAATCTTGAGATCTATAAACTATAAAAAACTATTTGAAGTAAAAGCTTACAAGATGTCTTTTTCAAGGATGTTTTACTTGGCGATAAGAAAACCAAGGACTAACTTGTCCAGGATCACAAATCAGTCAAAAAACAAGCGATTTTTTGTTTTCTTTTGTAAAAATGAAATCCAAACTTTTAACACAAGCTTTTTGAAGTTTTGCAAAGAGAAAACACAAGATGGATTCCTAAAAAAAGGTAGATTTTGCAAATGGTCAGACTCATAAGAAGGCCAGTAAAAATCAAGGTGATCTGAGGCTTCTACAACTTCTAAGCTTTGAGCTACTACACGACCAAAATGAAAATCAAGACCAACAACCAAAACTTCTAGGAATTTCACCTAAAATCCTAACACCAATGGAATTAAACCAAGGAAAGTTCTTAACAAGTCATATGCAGGTCTGGGCAAAGGATAACAACATCTAAACAAATAGTAAACTAATTGAAAGAGAAAAATTTAAGTTTTTCAAAATTTTAGCAGGGTCTACAGGCCCAAAGTTTACACAGGTGCGTGCATGCTCTGTGTGCAAAGCAAACATGCGTACAAGTATGCACTGTGTTACAAGCACAGGCTGCGGGCTTCTCCTAAAGTTATGAAAAGCAAAAATAATCCTAGATCTACTAAATCCACCCAATTCCACACACAACAAGCCAAAAACAGAAACCAAAACACAAGTTTCTCAGGTCAAAGTAAAAACAAGGAAAACAATCAAGTCCCCAGCGGAGTCACCATTTTGTCACATGGAATGAGTCGAGGTTGCAGACAAGATCGACCTCCCTAGTATCTAAAGATATCTAGTGACAAGCAAGCCAATCAAAAACTATCTTTCTCTAAATATGCAATTAAAAATAAAGGCAAACAAGTGTTTAAGGCCTACCTTGGGTCCAATGCAAGTTTTTGGAAGCCTCTCTCCTTTGCTCCAAATGAGCTTCCTTGAAGTAAGTCTACAAACACAAACAAGTAAACAAATTAAATAGCACCTGAAAAGCCAATATCATAAAGCATATCCAGCATAATGATCAAGGAGATTATGAAACAAACCACATAAGACAACTTGTTCAGAAAAATGAATCTGATTGTATTAATTCAAATCAAAGAAGAACTTTACAACCTGTGCCTTGATGCTGGACAAGATCCTCCCAGGGTATGACAAGAAGTCTCCTCTACTTTGAAAAGTTTCACTCACTTCCCAATGAAGCCAAAAGGTATGTGATCTCTCCTCTCAAGCTTAACTAGGAAGTCCCAATTCCATCAGCATTTACCCTCACAAATGTTCAGCTTCTAACCTCCCTAGCAACCAGCCCAATGCCTTAATTTATAGTACAATGGAGGGAAGTTACTAGGTCCTCCATCAAAGGGATAAAGCCCTCCTTCAAAGGGATAGCTCCTCTATAAAGGGATTAGCTCCTTCTCTTTTGGGATGCATGAACCACCTTGGAGCGAACAATCCACGTCAAAATTCCTTCTAGAATCATCTAGAATTAACCCAAAGGGAGTTTTTTAGAATAAACTTGCGCCTTTTTGACTTTTACAGGGGTACGCACACACCCCTTTACAGAAAGAGCATGCAGATACACAGGTAACATGAACAAAGGGTGCGGGCCACAGGAAAAAGTGAGAGAAAGTGTGGAACCAAAGCTTTATTGATTTTTAATGTCTTTCTCTCATTTGCAAAGCTTGACATGAAGAGTTGAGGTCTGAGACTTGCTTAGGAGGACAGTATAAGTGATGATAGACCCATACTGACTGCAAATAGTCATGGTGACGATATTTTTGTGTAGCAGGGTAGGATCTTGAATAGTCCATATCCACCGAATATTTGGGAAATTGGGAGTGAAATGGACTGTATTCATAATATAAGCACTCATAAAAAATGGTGGGACGGTTTTAGAGGTGACATATCGATGTTGTATATATTCCCAAATTTGTAAGGCAAGGTTGTTAGAAAAGATAGTGCCCCAATCCATTATAAAATAATTTATTGCTGCATCAATTAGGGGAACCCACTCAACAGAGAATTTGATAGCATTTTCATATCCAAAAAATCTACACATCATAACTGTGATATAAGAGTAGGGAGCAACGAGAGATGATATAGAATACATACCTGATTTCTCATATTTGTACTTGTTTGAATTGGATGTCCATTACTTAATTAGGTCTGATGGTTCCTCATTCTCAGTTACAAAATGCTCGAGGAATGCTTTATCATACACATTTTGTGGGTCTAGTATATGATACATGCTCTTCAAGTCTTCTACTATGAAGAACACAATAACCATTTGCCTTGAATTCTGCAATGCTCAGTCGACAATGTTAATATTATTTAGTATCCATTTTACCATATAGGTGTATGGTAAAATTTTAGATATGGCAACAATTTTATGAAGAAAAGAACTTGCAGCTTCAAAGTGGGAGGCTTCAGAAGATGTTGTGGTATATGTTGTTGCTTTACATTGAATTATCCTAGGACCCTCGCTCTTCAGCAACTAGTTCATAGTTTCCCATGAGGAAGTATCATTGTCGATAGTGCATGTTGTGTCTGAGAACAATGGGAGCTTTTTTGTTACATTGGATGCAGAAGATTATGTAGCTTCGTCGGGTTTCTTTCATTTCTTCAACTTAGTCATCATGTTACACAATTTTTTCTTCGGCGAAACCTGCAAATTTAGAATACAGAAGAATGAAGAGAAATAGGAGTTAACCGTGGAAGCATACGAACAAACAAGGCTTTGAAATGACAGAAAGGGAAGTTTAAATGCGAATCAATCTAAATAGGCCATCAAATCTCCTTGGGCTTTGAAATCATAAATATAGTTAGAATCTTTTAATACACGAAATCATGGCTTCACGTGGTTATTTATTATTCATTAATATATCACATCGCAAAACCTTTTCAAACGGTAAATAAAACATATCTTCAAGTACTCCGTTGATATTCGATAGTGATATTGCTATATCAGTTTAGTAAGTATGAGAGATGTACGATTGCATAATCGCAATACCCCAATCGAAGTTTTTGGGAGTAGCAGAGAATGGATATGGCTGAAATATTTGAGCAACTGTAAATTTGCGAGAAGCAACGCGACATTGTAGCAGGCCCATGGGTTTATTATTAAGCACGACTTTTGCTTTAAGCTTTATGATTTTCCTTAGGCACGTTCTTTAAGAAATAGCTTGATCATGATCAGGGAAATTGAGAATGATACAAGCGGGGATCATGTTGATACTCTTGCAATTTATTTGGACGCGAAATTTTTAAAAAGTGTGTTTCATTGTTTTGTCGGGCCTGGTAGCTTATCAAATTTCACAATAGATCCTCGGTCTTATGATATATTTCTTTTGTTATGATTGCATGCAGGAAATTTCTGCCATGAAGGAATTTCATCAATACTTAAGTTTTTTAAGGAATAGATATGTTTTGGCTCCTGGGGGCTATCTTTTATCCATATCGCAAGTTTCGAAAAGGTAAATGAAACTTTGTCTCTTTGAAACTTTGTGATATGTGATATTGTTGAGTTTTGTTTTAAGGTAAGACTTATTCAATTCATTCAAGCTTTTATGAGGATTTGTTTATAAAAAAATCAAATTTTTCCTTAACAAAAACCCTAAACGAAATTATATTCCTATGATTTTCAATTTTTTAAGGGTTTCTATTTATTTATACAATAATATCCTTATACGTTATTTATGTAAAATAAATGGGCGTTGTTGCACATCACAACAATATGCAATTCACTGGAAGAACCAATTATCTATGATAATAGTGAAATTTGTAAAAATTTTCTAAGTAAAAACTATTTGGGAAAGGAAAAAATATTTTCGAAATATTTAGAGAAGTAACATTACTCTGAACATGAAAAAATCACTTAATTATAATTCTTTTTATATCCTCTTATAGATGAAAATCCCTTTTGTCAATATCAGTGATTAATTAGTTGTAAAGATAAAGTAGGGGCTTTTACAACTTAGCATTTTTAATATACTCATTTGTCACAGGTAGAGCCATTGCTGCTAGCAGGCATTCATAGGCTCGACGAGGTTACCTTTTAACCATCAATTATTCAAAATCCCATCCATATAAGAGTGCAATCTTTAGAGATAATTTAAAAAGTATATATATATATATCATTCTTTTATATATATTTACTTTTCTTTTAACAATTTTTTATTACCTAAAAGCCATCATCCTAGTTTGATGACTAGAAAGGGACAATGTCATTCACTAGTTGTAATTGGACTGAACAAGTTGGCTCGTGATGAGACCACTTGTCTTAAGATTAAAATAATGATAATCCATTACCCTCGTTTGGTATTCAGTGTTGGTAATGTCAGTGTATTATTTCCCTATGAACATGGTAAGCATGATCATGATGAGAGCCCTTATCTTTTAAGGTTAATATATTTTTGAATTACACTCTAAAAATAGTAAAGTTAATGTGTGGGGAGAGTCATTGACTCCTTAAGGGTTTTGGATGAAAATTTTTAGAGTTGGAAATGCTTATCTGTAAATAGTCTTTGCTTTGTTAAAGATAACCTTTCTTGACTGATAATAGAATGAAAGAATTTTACAAAGTCGAGTTTTTCAAAGAATTTACAACTTCAATGGAAAATAAAATTTTAGAGCTTTATGATACTTAGATAATTTTCAAATGTTATGATCATTTCCTTAAGAATTTCTACTTTCAAATTTAAAGATCAAAAATATTTGAAGAGATTTTATTTGCAAAGCCAAAAGTGATGTTATTTAACATTATTTTTCTAAGAAAACAAAAAAAGCAAATGCAATAATGTTACAGTAGGAGATGTAATCTTCTAAGAAAATATTTTTTTCAAAATAATCCCATTGAGAGGAAGAGAATCTCTCTTTCCTGATAAATCTTGCAATATGAACGTTGGTGGGTCTACTTTTTCAACAATTTGAAATTGTCAAAGCCACATTTTCTGGAATTTAGTATGCTTTCCTTTTTCCTCATGTGCCTTGTCCCATTTAAGGACAATATCTCCAATTTGAAAATATTTTGTGGAAATGGAACTTGCATCAATGGAAGATTTGACTAGTTGTTGATGGTAAGTATGTGTAAGTTTTGCTTTCTCCCTTTTTTCTTCTAATTTAAGAATTTGAGATTGTCTCAGTTGTAAAGAAGAAGGAGTTTCTTCAATAAATTGGACTAGGGCTAATGAGGGAAGGGCTAGATTTAAAGGGATGATAGCTTCTTTTCCATATACTGTATTGAATGGAGAAGTGCCTATTGAGGCCTTCCATGTTATTTGATCTTCCCATAGAGAAAATGTCAAATATTTATGTCAATTCTTTTAGCTATGATCAACAGTTCTTTTAATAATCCTTATGAGGTTCTTATTGGTTGATTATGCTAAACCATTTCCTATAAGGTAGTAGTTAGCACAATGCTTAAGCTTAAAACACATCTTAAGAGAAAATTCAGTCATATTATTTCCTAAAAAGTAAGATGCATTATCAAACATAAGTGCAGTTGGTAAGCCAAATCTAGTAATAATGAATTGATCAATGAATTCAGTGATGGTATCAAAATTGGATACCTCTAGTGGAATTTCTTCCACCCACTTAGTAAAATAGTTTGTAGCTGTAAGGATACACCTATGTTGCTTTGAGGAATGAGGAACAATCTCACCTATGATATCTAATCACCATTGTTCAAAATGTTGTTCAATGTTGACCATTTGTAGAGGTAAGGCAAGTTTCCATTGTCTTCCAGAAACAGTTTGACATATTTTGCATTTCCTCACGTATTCATGGGTATCTTTGAACAAATTTGGCTAATAATACCCAACATGCGAGATCTTATGTGTAGTAGAATCTCCTCCAAAATGTCCACCAGCTAGTCCATCGTGGATTTCCTGCAAAACCTTCTGTGCTTTATAATTTTCAAGGCATCTTAATAATACAGAATCATAATTTCTCCTTAATAACACGTCATCAATGATTTCATATTGATTTTACTTTAATCTTAAAGCCCTTTTCATTTTCTGATTGAGTTTAGGAGGAGCATATCCATTTTTCAAATAGAAAATGAGATCAACATATTGGGATTCTAAATCATTTAGGCTTACCTATTATATGTGTACAGTATTACCTGAGTCCTCATCTGCTGGTAGGTTGGAAGCTCCTGACAGCAATGTGCAAAAATCTTGTCCCTTGACAATTTTGGTTGGTTTAATGTCAATATCATATTCTTGCAGATATGTTACCCAATTTTCCCTTTTTTCTCCTACTTCCCTTTGCATAAGTAATTGTCTCACTACTGAGAATGGGACTATTACTTTAGTATGGGGTTTTAGGAGAAAAGGCCTAAATTGCTTTACAGATTTGAAAACAGCAAAAGATTGATTTTCCACCCTTGAATAATTTAGTTCAGCACCTTGAAAATTAGAACTAAAGAAGGATATGGGTGCTTCGATCTTTTGATCATTAAGTTGCGTTAACAAAAGAGCATAAGCTATTTAAGAAGCAAATGTATACAAGATGAAATGATTGGAAAAAAATGGAGTTGTTAAAGAGGGAGCATTCATAATGGCTTGTTTGATTAAATCAAAAGCTTCTCTTTCATTATGTCCCCACTTAAAGATTGAATTTTATTTAATCGTGGTTTTTAATGGTAAAACAATTTGGGAAAATTCGGGGACAAATCCCTTAACAAAATTTATCTAACCTAGGAAACAATGCATAGATTTTTTATTATGGGTTAAAGAAATTTCAGATTTTTTTTTTTTTTTTTTTTTGTCTGGATCAATACAAATGCCATTTTTGGATACAATAAACCCTAGAAGCTTATCTTGATTTAGAGGAAAATACGACTTCCTTGGATTTAATGAAGTTATGTATTTTTTGCAACATTCAAAGATTTTCTTTAAGTCATGTAAATGGTTATTTCTCTTCCTAGAATAAATGGTTATATCATCCAAATAAATTACAACAATTTTGTTTATCATACCTTTGAAAGCTATATCCATAGCTCTTTGGTCTTCTCTCAACCAAACATTGGTTTCTCCAAAATATAATATGGGACATAGATTTGGGATCCATCCTGGAGATTGGACTGGACTCACTTGTTGGCATGACAAGAACTCATTTATTATCTTCTGCTCTCATTACCTTCTTGCATAATTTGGGTTTTTATGTGGTCAAAGATATCACAAATGCTTCACTTTCCTCTTTTTTTTCACTCATTGGAAAGATGAAAATGATATTGGGCTATGGACACTCTCAACGGTGCACAATATCTTCATTGTCTCTTCTGCAGCAACGTTGTCACCTTATAATTCTACGGTCCATCTTCCACCAAAACCTACCACCTTTGAACACGATCATTATTTTGTTGTCATGTGGCCTAATCAAAATCCCATACAATTCTAATATGTCTCATTCATGGACCCTTCTTTCTTTTCTAGCCTTCTGCCACATAACTCCACGCTCCAACTTGATGATCCCCATGATTTTTTGTCATTCCTATTCCTTTCCAATTTCAATATCAACAAGACCCACTAATCATATATATATACATTACAAGGGCTGAGCTCTTATGCATTCAATTTCAATTTTGATTAGCTGAGCTCTCATGCATTCAATTTCGATTTTGATTCGCTAAGCTCTTCTTTTCTTATTTTCCTTTATTTTCATAATTAAATGCCTATTATTGCAACTTTTACTTTGCCAATTCCTTTGAAAATTTCCATAGTGATTAATTAATCACAAGGGATGCCCACTAAAGAGTTTTTCCCAACACTCAGGTTGGAATATGTGTCCCATGAACTTGGTCTTATTTTATTTACATGGAAAATCAACCAAGGGGTTGTTACGTTGTCCTTATAATAATTTCAGCTACATCATTGTTCCCTCTTTATTCCACATCTCATGATATTGAGCCTACTTGCTTCCGGGTATCATAGAGACATCTTCTTCCCCTATTCTTGTGGCAGGTTATAAATCATCACTAGTCTTTCACAACGATTTCATATTATCTTCATTAAAGAAGGCATCATATTGAACCTTTCCAGACTTTAAGTTGATCATAGCTTTCTCTTGCAAGTGATCTCCTTTGACCTTAAATAGGTTATATTCTCGCTTTGCTACCTTTCAATCCTAGGATGAGCACATATTTACTTCAAAGTTTCCAAGTACCAGATATTAAGCTTCCTTCAAAATTATTTATACATTCCATTCATACAGTTGAACTTGCGTCAATTATCATCATGTATTCTTGCAACATCATTCTAGGTAGAAAACTAATATGCTAACGAGATAACCCATAATAATTAGTAATATTACACTTACCCCATCGTGAAAAATCTCATATCATTGACATCATCAAGGTCCATATCCACATAAATCTTCCTTCGTGCATCATAGTTCCCAAGGATTGAACTTGATTACCATGTTCACATTTTCTTCTAGAGATTATACTAGATGTTTATTATTATTCTAGAAAGAACGTCTTAATATTTCATTCATTCTAGAGTAAGTCAAATTCATCCTATTAGGCATCATATAACCAAATGAAAGATTCATCATACATGACTTATGACCAACTTTTCTTACAGGATTACACGAATCCTACCCAAAAGTTACTTCAAACATGCATTCTTAATCTTTGACACAGTCATCCAACTATATGTATCCTTCAATGAACTTGTAACATGATCAATTTCATTCCTTCATCCTTTTAAGATTATTTTTCCAAAAAATATGGAATATCTAGTAATATTTTTCATAATTCTTTTTCTAAGAACCCCTAAAGTGATTATTCTTACATGATTGTGAGGATCTAGGTTGGCAAAATGACTAGATCTAACATAATGTTCGATTATTTCTGGATGAAAATTATGCAAAATCATCCCAAATTTCTCATTCTTCAAATACTGGATGATTTTTATAAATAAATCCAATCAAATAAAATCTTAGTATGCTACTATCACATGCTTTTATCTATGATGTCATAGCAGAACAAGATTCCACAATGATACGTGGTTACTTCTTTGATTAACTTGTTAGTATCAATTTCTTCAAGGATCATATAGTTCCCTCCTTCCATCATGCTTATGATTAACAAGCAGAAGGACTACTTTGCTTATCCATCCTTCTCATTTTTATTCCTTCATTATGTACCCGCAACATTCGTTAACATGCACATCCAAGCAAAATATATGCAAGTACAAGAGAGTGCTAATGATCTAGGGTTTCCATGGTTTACATATAGGGTATTCTCCTAAGATTATTAGACACAAATGATAAATTCTTGATATTTCTCTTGGAAACATCATCCCTATGGTTTCGATGTCATATCCTAGATTTCATTCAATCCATCCCCCATATAACCTAGATTAGATGCAAAAACTAGAACTCAAGATCTAGGGTTTCTATGAGGGAATAAACCAATTAGGTTTTTTTACTATTTTAGGGTCTTCCAATACTAGTTCTCTCTAGGGTTTAAAAATCATAGATACAATTTTTTTTAGAGATTATAAACCCTATATTCTAGACATTCAAAGCATGCCACAAAACTGTAATTACTTAGTAGACCCTCTAGAACTTGAAGTGCACATGAAAAAAACTTTTGCATACCTCAAATGTTCTCATACCTTTTGTTCTGAATATATTATTGCATTTTATTTATCCATTTTTACTTCAATTATAGCATTTCTTCAAATAGTCCCAATACTTTGTCAATATACAAGGATGTTACGTGAAGATTCTCTTCCCAACATATCTAGCTACTACTCCTCTTGACAATCTTTCTAATTCGTATTTTATTACAACATCTTTCTTCAAACAATTCTTGAATAGGATACCATACTTCTTTGTTATATTTTTCTTTCCTTAGCAAAATGTCAAGTACCTCTATCAACTTTAAAAATACTAAAGTTTATACTATCCTTCGGTCCTAAAGCTAGGGATTCTAGTAAGAATACCAAACTCTTTTTTCTTTTTCAAAATATTTGTACTAGTATTCTCTTCAATATGCCACACTTTGTTGCAATAAGGAACTACTTATATCCTTTGGGTTCCTTTAGAATTTTTGGTCTTTGAGGTGACTTCGACCCTCCCCGTAGTTCCAAGGAACCACAAGTTTAGACTTTAGATTGTGACTTCTTCTATATGTCCAACATAACCTCTTTTCCTTCACGCACTACCTTGTTCCATTCATGACTGAACCCAACACACTAATCCACAATTTTTCCAAGCATAGGAACCCTAGAAACAATCTTGTTGTGAATTGGATCTTACAAAAGATCACCTACATATTTCCACCTTGAGATCACGTATGGAACAAAGATATGTATGGGCTGATAACTTGGTCCTGAGAGTTATTTCACTTTATATTAGAGGCACAAGAACTAAACATACATTCTAGTTGAAGGATTTAGAAAAAATGAATACTCTTCCTCTCAAAACAAAGACAAAACACATTATTCCTTTAACTTCTAATCTAGTCAGCTCATTGAGGCATGTGAAGTCTTTCTGTGAGAAATTTTCTCTTGTTGGATGCCTAGAAAATAATTTTTTATTGCTTCGATTTACATCTAGATGGCTCTATCATTAAGACTAATATATATAGTCCATAATTTTTGGTTTTTAGAGCAATGCAAAAAACCTTTCTAGTGATTTGGCTTCTTCTTTTTCGCAATATCACTTTTGTTAGGTTCTTGTTATAGTCTTTGAATTTTCACCATAAGTTTGCATACACATTTTTCACTGAGGAAACTAATTTGCACTACAACTGATTTAGAATCATTTTTCACTAAAAAGGCCTCAAGTTGGCAGAAAATCCATCTCATATACCACAATTATAATTTCCCCTTACAAAGTCTAGTGGTATAACTTATAAAATTTCACATATTTCGATAAATATCTAGAGAAAAAAACATTTGTTCATATTCTCGGCACATAAACAAATTAGGATATCACTATTGATTAATTTTTACATAGTAAATTTACTCGAATATGCATGAAATGCTTCAACCAATATTTTATTAAAAGTAAATGAAATTTTGCATATAGAATTTACGAATTATTAGAACCTGGAAATGGCTTTGGCGCTAGCTCAATTTGGCTTCTAAAACAAAGAGAGTGGCCTCCAAGATACAATGATATTAACTCAGCTCCCTTTGATGATTTCAACCTCCACAAAATATTCAACTATCCTAAATTAATTCAGCCTCAACAAGATATTTAACCGTCCTCAATTAATTGAACTTCCTTAGATGAATAAAATCTACCTAGAAAAATCTCAGAATTGTTACACTAGATAAATTATCTTTATCTCCAATCCCCATGACCTCAATATAATAGGTTTTCCTCTTCATGTTAATCGCTTTGAAGAACCTAGGTGGTTCTCATTGGAAAATTAGATCAGGGAAGTATATAGTTAATCTTTTCCATCCATGACATTTATATAGGATTATAGATTCGTCTTTTTCTTTACTATTCTTATGTTCTTATCATCAAATAAATGCCAAAACAAGATCATGACCATACAAAATGAACATTATATATAGGCTCCAAGCCATTACAAATCCCCTCCAAGGGGAAAGCCCATAAATGACTTCTCTTCTTGTGGAATCAACTTCAAATGAGACTTCCAAGACCAAACCCTAGATCATGGCTCTCACCAAGGACCAAATCAACCATTCAAACTTCCTTAAGATAAAATATCCAAGGGTAGTGAAGAAATATCCCTTTAAATGTAGGTTTTAACACCATATAGAAATTACCTACATACGAATTCTAAAACACAAAAAATAAACAATGCGAGATCATAGCACATAAAACACATATACATAGAGATTTTCCCATGGATCCCAAAACCAGGAATACTAACTTGGTTTTTCATTATGTTCCTTTCATTGTTACAATACATATTTATACATGTTGAAGCATCCAATACCATGGACTGAAAACCATCGTGTCCAATACCATGGACCAAAAACCATCGTGTCCAAAAACATGTGCCAAAATCATGCACAAAACCATAGGTGGGTCTGCCCAACCTATCATAGGATCCAAAACCAAATTTTTCGAGGGCACTGCCCCAGACACCATAAAGTGGGGTTACGAGTGCCCTTCAAACCCCCTATTAGCTACGTGGAAAGAATATAACACAACCCAACATTCTCCCACTTGTTGTTTTCTTTCCACAGGGGGCCACAAGAGAGCTTAGTCATTTTCCTAGCCCTGAAATGCCCATTGTCT
>APFE030864493.1:53855-66935 GCA_000404065.3 Pinus taeda | reverse complement strand
CTTTATGGGCTCAAGCAGGCCCCGAGATCTTGGTACACTCATATTGATAGCTCCTTCGAGGATTGGGCTTCACTAAGGGTGAGGTGGATGCCAACTTGTACTACATCATGGTTGGAGGCCTTCCGCTCATTATAGTGCTCTATGTTGATGACCTTATATTGACTGGAGCAAACAACTTGATCCAGGATTTCAAGGAGGACCTTGCAAGGGAGTTTGAGATGAAGGATATGGGGCTTATGCACTATTTCCTTGGATTGGAGGCTTGGCAGGGTGATGGTGAGATCTTCACGGGACAAGGGAAGTGCACTACAAAGATTCTCCAGAGATTTCATAGTCAATATTGCAAGCCCATGTCCATGCCTCTAGTCACAAACTGGAGGAAGGTGGATGCTAACAGAACAAAGCGAGTATATGCTACAATATATAGGCAACTCATTGGGTCATCGATGCACTTGCTCAACTTGACCTGATATTTGTTTTGCAGTCAACTAGCTTAGTCAGTTCATGATGAAACTGACCAGAGTTCACTGGGTTGCTAGGAAGGATGTTTTGAGGTATCTCAGAAGCACAATAGATTATGGGTTATGTAAAAGCAGGTTGATGATGTGAGGTTTGAGGGCTTCATAGATGCAGATTGTGCAGGAAGCTCCACAGATCGGAAGAGTATTTCAAGTGGCATCTTCAGCATTGGGTCAACAGTTGTTTCCTGGTACAACAAGAAGTAGAGATCAATTGCAGAGATCGGTTGCACTTAGTTTAGTAGAGGCTGAGTACATGATTGCCAATTTAGCAACGTGTGAGGCTATTTGGATGAGGAAGTTGCTTGTGAGACTCTTTAGACATGGTATGGAGCCTACCGTGATACATTGTCATAATTAGAGTTGCATTAAGTTCTTTGTGAACCTAGTGTTTCATGACTACTCTAAGCATATCGAGATCAAGTATCATCATCTCGGAGATTGTGTGCAGAAAGGGATAGTGAAGCTACCATACATTCCAATAGAGGAGCAAACAACAAATATCTTGACCAAGGCATTAGCAATAAATAGTTTTGTCTATTTCAAAGACAAGTTGGGAGTTGTACAAAATCCCTTCCTCACTAAGAGGGAGTGTTGAAAATGATAGCATGGAGATCTTCTTAACACGTGCCTTAGTCATAAGAGACCATGTGTTGCTTTCCTTTTATCAAGTATGAGTTTGTGGAGATGGATGAGTTAGTTTGTTCATGCGTGGAGTTGGAGGCTCAGTTATGTGGTTCTCCAAGTGCGAGTTCAAATTTAGAAGGGAATGAGTTGGAGAGCTTCAACCTTGATTGAATCAAGGACTTGTTACACTAGGAGTTGACTTAGTTAACAAGTCAAACTCAACTTGTATTGTAAAATTGTACTTGCCAGATATAGCATGATCAAATTGCTTGAAAGGAGGATGAAGGCACAATTGTATTCATTATTGTTTGTATGAGTTAGTGTAAGGAAAGCGTATCAAAGAGGAATTTATACGTAGATTTGAGAGAGAATTCCTTGTAGGTTTGCGCTAGGATTTAGGAGGAAATTCCTAAAGGGTAGGAGCCTATTCTACACTAGGAAATAGGGCAAAAACTGCGCAAGCAAGGAGGAGTTGGTTCAAGTTTATTTGTAGGTTGTTTCAAGCTTAGTCTAAGCAGTGAGAACAAATGTCTTTTCTGGTGAAATAATACTGCCTTGTAAAGAGATCTAATTGCTCAATTTTTGTCAATAAATTCTACAAGTAAATGGTTTTCCAGTTTCCCAAGAAAAAATATTGTGATATTGTGTTACTTTGTTCTTTATCTCTGTTTCTATTTTGTTGCTTATTTGGAGTAGAAAAAATTTGTGTCTTGGTGAAACGAAGTTAGTTTCAAGTTTGGTCATCATAGAAGCTGCAGAATTTCGTGGAAAATCTACAACCGAGGACATTACATAAGCCACCCCACCTTCGACTTAATCCATGGATGGCGGTTTTTGACCCTCCTTTGCCTACAGATTGGGTTGTTAGGATTGAAGTCAAGCTTCAAAACATTTAATATTTCAACCACCTTGATGGAGGGGAGGGATTTGAGGCCTTTTAGTCCATGTTCACTTCTAATTTCCTAATAGCTTTGAGAGCTTTTAACCAAAATTGCTCCAAACTCTACTTTTTCTTCAAGGTTACTCAAGCTTCTTGCTTTCCAAAGGGACATCATTATAGAACGATAACTCCCAAAGTTTTGAAAGAGAAGGGATTTTCCATGTGCCATTCCCTAGGAGGAAAAAAGGGAACTCGTTTGCTTGCATTTTTTTCTTTGATAAACTATACTCTCATAGTTTCCAGACTTTCTAAGCTATTTCACAATTTAAGAGAATGTGGTCATATAGTTGGACTTCTTATCAGTTGTCAATGACACATATATAATATGTTGTTTGAAACTGATGGTTGGGTGCTTTTTGACTTGTTTTCCATGATCTAGATTGATTACCTTTAGTTGATTGTTGTTAAACAATCCTTAATGCAAATTCTCCCAATACTATTAGGGCGGGGTTAAATTATAAGGCTTGCCTCATTCACTGCCTTACTCTACAATAGGAATGGATTCAAGATCAATTTACATTTCCCCTCATAAAGTCTCAAAGATCATATTTTTTGACTTATTAAGATCAATTTACATTTTCCCTCATAAACTCTCCAATATACTATTCCTTTACTTATAACAAAAATTGAGATTCCCCAAGTCCTAAGAGAATATAAATTCCTCTCATAAAGGCTCCTTGTGTTCGTGATCCCTTCAAGGCTCCGAGTGTTCATGATCCCTTCCATGGGAGAATAACCACTGGGAAGTTCATTGTCCTAATCCTATTCCTTCACTTATAACAAAAATTGAGATTCCCTTGGCTGCAAGAGAATGTAAATTCCTCTCATATAGGCTTAAGTGTTCATGATCCCCTCCATGGGAGAATAACTCGTGGCTGTCCAAGGGTTTCTTGTAAGGTAAGGGGATTGAACTATTATTCCCTTAAATGTCCTTTTTTCTTGTGTCCCCTTAAAATAAGAAAATCGCTTTAATCATTTCCTGAAGGTTGATCCCCTAATTTATCCTAGAATAAATAATAAAATATGTTAACAAGTCCACACCTCTTCCTCTAGGCTGGGTGCTTTTCTTCTTGGGATCTTCTATGAACTTGAATGATGTGCTAGCTGCCTCCTTAACATAACTACCTTCTTGGAGTCGTGGATCTCATATCGATTAGCGCAAAGACAGGTTAAGGGTTGTTAAAGCAACATTATCTAACTAGGGTGATTTCCCAATAAGGCAGCGTAATAATAAATTTTTAAGACATATCTTAGGCACATGAAATCAGGTGAGGGGCCCTTGTAATGTGTCATAACAACAATAGCTGCTTTCTAACTAATCCAACAGGGTTAGTAGGTGCCTCTTCTATGTTGTGCGCTTCAATGGTCTTTGGAGAGTGTGTTGGTTGGTTGCTCCTCAAAATAACACCGTGCATTAATAATGGATCTGAATTTAAAGATGTGCAATGTAACAACCCCACAATCATACTCATAAAGGTGTACTTTTCTTTTAAGGTGGTTTGGCCATGTCAAGTGTATCTTTGGACAATGTTTCTCACTTCTCTATGAGTGTCACCATCATTATCCATAAAAAGCTTCATGAAAGCGGTAAGCTGGATTATCTTTTACTGTATCAAGGGGTTCAAAGTAATGGGGCATCCTAAGAGAAAATGACTTGACTTTTAATTAAACCACCTTTTACCACCAACCCTAAAAAATTAGCATTAAAACGACGGGGTCTTCTTGTGCCAACTGTCTTCAACAACCTTGATTGATTTTGAAATCATTCCTTAAACATCTTCATTTATCCTTTATCATGTTGGGCGTTTATATATGTTCAAGTTCCTATATCATCCTTTTTGGAGCTATTTTCAGATTTGGCTTTACTTCATCTACCAAGCATTCCAAACCTGTTGGTGATACCCCTCTATCATATCTGCAAAGCTTGTTTGGTGCATGCTGCAATTTGAGAGTTTTATTGCTGTTGTGAGTGCTTTTTTGGATTATATATTAGCACCATAGTTGTTGGATGTTAATTTTAGATAACAATGGTATCTTCTATGCTTAGCACAATTACTTCAATGTTCCTTTAGCAACCCAATGACAATTTCCAATTTAGATTTCTAGTAGCAATCACATTAACCATTAATAACATTTGATAGTAAAAGTAGATAGAGCATAAAACAATATGTAGGAGACGAACCAAGACAAGAGGACACCAGATTTGGCGGATGCCAAGGAAAAACCCCAATGTGGGGAAAACCCTTTGATCAATTCTTCTTATTATTATATCAAAATGTCCAGCAGAGAGAGTACAAAAGTCAAATTGACTTGCCCAATTCAAAGACAAAACAACCCTGACAATTTCTGCAGTCAACTGTAGTCAAACTTCAACCCTAACCAAAAAGTCAACGCTGGTAAAAGCAACAATAAAATGTCTTCAAAACAACTTGGTCTTCCCTGATCAAACTTGGCTTGATTAAGAGGTCAAAGTCAACCCAAAATAGTGACAAAGTTAACAATCAAACTTGGTCAAACTAGTGTCCTGAAATCTGCAGTCAACATGTAATTTGGTCTGCGGTCAAAGTGCATAGAAAACCTCGGTTTCTGTGCCAAAAACTGCGGCCTGCTGAGACAAAAATATCCCCAAACGATCAAAGTCAAATGATGCCCATAAGGTGCTAGTCAACATTGGTCAAATTGCAGTCAACTCTGTAATTTCGGCCTTGTAATTCAGCTTCTTAAATTCGTCCTTCTTGGTCCACACGTGTGAGAGAGAAGGAGAGAGAATGTGTGAGTGATGAAGATGCCAAATGAGGTTAGAGGTCACTTGTATTTATACAAGTCGTTGAGGGTGAAGTGACACATCTATTGGGCTTTTTGAGCCTACATGATGATGTGGCTAACCTTGACAATTTGCACATGTGTGGGCATAAATTTAAAATCACACTTTGTCTTGTCCAAATGAGATGATCTTTATATCAATTTTGGTCCTCTCGAAAAGAGGAATTTAATGCAATCATCATCTCCAAATGAGTTGTCCCAAGGTCCAATTTGGCCCTAGTTGCCAATTTTCACCCTCTCAACTAGGGAGAATTCCACCTGCAAATCCATCTGTCATCATTGATCATCATGCCATCTTGTCGTCATGTACCATTTTTGTCATCTCATCTCTGCTTTGTTGAACCATGATGTAATAATGAAGAAGCATTGATTGAGAGTGAGTCACAAGCCCTCACCACTCTCCACTAACAAAAGTCAGTCCAGATGTAGAACCTCAATTGATCCCAGATCAAGTTGTAGAACACCATGCATCCTAGACATAGGGAGTACGACAGGTAACGATGCGTCCATCGATAGTGCTATGGTCCCTATCCACTTTTCCCAACTCATTGGCTAGATGAGAGGTACTTCCCATGAGTCCCAAACTACATGGGTAGGATGTATGTTGGGGCATCAACAGGAGAAGGTGAACCACTCATCCTGCTCATATGCCATAGGAGAAGGTGAACGTGTCATCATACTTAGGGGAAGGTGAACCACTCACCTTGTACATAGCGCACTAATAGGGGAAGGTGAACCACTCACCCTATGGTTGCTCATAGCTCCAAGAATTACCCCAAGCCCCTAGGAGCTTCCAGAGCTCAGTGTCCAACTCAAGCGGGACCCTCATAGGAGGGTCTTTCCATGACTCCAAGTCTCTCTTGAAAGGCTAAGAATTTGACCTTCCTTAAGGGCTTCGTGAGGATTTCTGGGACCTACTCATCAATCTTGATGTGTTGGAGCCTTATTGCTTCCCGTTGTAACATATCCCGAATAAAGTGGTACTTGATGTCAATGTGCTTGGAGTGGTTTTGGAACATGAGATTCTCTAAAAGGTGAATCCCACTTTGGTTGTCACAATAGATCATGATGGTATCCAACACATGCTCAAATAACTCACTAAAGTGCTTCTCAACCAAACAGCTTCAAAATGGGCCATACTAACTGCAATGTGTTCGGCCTCGATAGTGCTTAAAGCAACTGATTTCTGCTTCCTGCTCATCCAAGAGATTGAAACAGACCCCAATGAGAAGCAACATCCAAACGTGCTCTTACGATCCACAACACTGCCAACCCAGTCATCATCAATATATCCATGTAGCCTCAAATTCCCGACAGTGTATCTCAGTCCATAGTCGATTGTGCCACA
Organism: Pinus taeda; assembly: GCA_000404065.3. Classification (NCBI taxonomy): domain Eukaryota; kingdom Viridiplantae; phylum Streptophyta; class Pinopsida; order Pinales; family Pinaceae; genus Pinus; species Pinus taeda. The sequence continues at coordinate 60,679 of APFE030864493.1, read as the reverse complement.
AAGATATCTCAAGAGATTTTTAGCAGCAATCCAATGTATCTGTTGAGGCTTGACCATAAATTGACTCAACGTATTCACTACAAAGCATATGTCAGGACGAGAGTTTACCAAGAACATCAGGGCCCCCACAAGTTGTCTATATTTGGAAGGTTTGCTGATTCGGGCCCAGCGACACTTCCACATAGCTTCTTGAAGTTGAGTTCCATTGGAGTAGACACAAACTTGCAATTTACCATCCCACATCTCTCGAGCAACTTCACAATGTGTTTTCCTTGAGAAAGGAAAATCTTGCTTAGCTTTTGCCAGACTTCTAGGTCTAGGAAGTAGTGCATCAGACCTAGGTCCTTCATCTCGAACTCGGAGCCAACCCCCTCTTGCATTGATAAATGGGAGGATTAGAACTTGTTAAAAAGAGATCATCTACATAAAGGACCAGAATGAGAGGCACATCCTTTTCAACTTTGAAATATAGGTTAGGATCAGCTTCGCTCCTTGTATATCCTAGCTTCATAAGATAGCTATCAATCCTCTCATACCAAGCCTTGGGGGCTTGCTTCAACCCATAGAGGGCTTTCTTCAACCTGCACACGTGTGTCCTTCGATCTTGTACTTCAAATCCCTCAGGCTGTTCTACATAGACTTCCTCCTTAAGCGAGCCATGCAAGAAAGTACTCTTAACATCCATTTGGTGTAGGCTCCATCCTTGAGAGGCAACAAGGGAAATAATGGATCGGATAATGGTATATTGGGCAACAGGTGCAAATATCTCGTCATAGTCCACTCCTTCCTTTTGAGAAAAGCCTCAAGCAACAAACCTGGCCTTGTATTTTTCAACACTCCCATTAGCTCCATGTTTGATTTTGTAAAGCCATTTCGAAGTGACCACAAACTTGTCCTTGGGTTTAGGAACCACATCCCATACATCATTCCATACTTGGTGTTTCACGGCTTCTTTGAACGTACATGGCTCAGATTGAACAATGGTACTCATATCAGCTAAGTACCCTTGATACCTACTTGACTTCTTACTTTTAGGAAATGTCCCTCTTGGAGAAATATGTCTTTCAACATCTTTGAGAGTGTCTTTGAGCCACAAATGTCTTTTCCTTGAGGTAGAGGGATCACCAGGAGGTGGATCAATGGGATACATCAGGGCTTCAACATCGGGCATCGGTTCATCTGTCGGATATTCACCCTGCTCTCCTGCAACATCATCATTATCCTTCCTTGGGATAGGGAGATCTTTGGCTTTCCCAAGGGTACAATCTTCATCGAAAGTGACATCATGGCTTATTTCCACTTCTCTTTGAACAGGAACATAGATTCTATATGCCTTCAAATTTTCACTGTAGCCTACAAATGTTCCTTTCTTCCTAAATGCTTCTAACTTGTTTCTTTTCTCTTTAGGCACATGAAAATACATGGGACAACCAAATATTCTAAAATGAGAAACATCAGGTATCATACCATTGAAAACTTCTTCAAGTATCTTGAAATCCAATGCTTGATGTGGGCTTCTATTTTGAACATATACGACAGTGTTGGTAGCTTCTCCCCATAAGAACTTTGGTAGGCCTTGGTCATGAAGCATGGCACGGGTGGCTTCTATGATTGTTCGTTTCTTCCTTTCAACAACTCCATTTTTCTCATGAGTATATGGAGTGGTGGTCTCCCTCTTAATGTCAGCCTCTCTACAAAAGTCATTGAAATCATTTGATTCATATTCGGTTCCATTATCGGTCCTCAATATTTTGATCTTCTTCCTTGTTTGATTTTCAACCAAGGCTTTGAAAGAACTGAACCATTTGAACATAACATCCTTCTTCAAGAAATAGATCCACGTTTTGCGAGAGAAGTCATCCACAAAAATTGCATAGTATAAGTATCCTCCTAATGATGTTATGGGCAACATACCAGATAGATTAGAATGGACCAATTAAAGAATGTTAGTAGTTTGACTTTCACTTGAAGGGAATGGTCCCCTTTTAAGTTTCCCAGCTGCATAACCCTCACAAACACCTTCACGATCTATGTTGAACTTGGGTATACCTGTGACCATCTTCCTTCATTACCTGTGACCGAAGATTTGCTCACCTTCATTACAAAGGTGAGCTTTGTAAGGCTTTATAATGAAGGTGAGCAAATCTTCGGCGCCATAATTCGGATTGAAGAGAAGTATCACAAGTCAAAGTTCCCCAAAGGACTTCCTCCAACTTGATAGAGACCTTCAACCCTAAATCCAAGTGTAAATACATCTTTTGGGTTTCTTTGCCAATTACATACCTTTCTTTCAATGAATGCTACCTTGAAGCCTTTATCTTCCATTGCAGAAATAGACACCAAGTTCTTCTTCAAATCGGATACATACAATACTTCTTATAGATGAAGAGTTTGACCTTGATTTAAGTGAAGAGTGACAATCCCTATCCCTTTCATGGGGTGGGTGGCATTGTCTCCAAGTGTGATCTCCAAATTAGTCCTCTTTTCAATCAAATTTGAGAGGGCCTCCTTGTACCCAGTGAAGTGCCTTGAGGCTCCATTATCAATCAACTAATGATCCAAAGTATTCGTATGGTGGAAATAAGATTAAAATTCCTTTTGTTTTTCTACAACATTAGTTTCCTCATACTTGGAATTTCTTGTCCTTTTGGGAGGTCGACCATTACCATATCCAGTAGCGAGAGAATTCGTCTTTTCTTTATTGTTGAACCTGTTATTCCTTTGATTGCCATTGTCGTTGAAATTGTTGTGATTGTTGTTGTTGTTTTCGTCATCTTGTGGAGTATCCTTCTTGTGAGGACACTCTCTAGCATAGTGGCCAAACCTATTGCAATTGTAGCACCCTCCTTTTCTTCCTTCTTTTAATCTCAGCTTGAATTCTTGACTTTGTCTCTTTGGCTCGGTCGAGCTTGGACTCCCCTTGGGAAGTTTAATTCCCCCAAAGTGGCTTCCATCCTCAACCCCTCCTCATGAGGTTTGAACTTGTGACCTGGCGGGAAATAAACCCCATTGAAACCAACTAGTCTACATGTGACAACCCCAAATTATTCTTTTCACCATATAAGATTGTATAATTTGGAAGATAAAAATATAGGCATAAGGGTTGAGGCAAATTGACACTGATTCCAGGGTTGGGGGGGTGTTAGGGGAATAATTGATTTCTTCTATCAAGCCATGAATATTGACACATGGCAAGCAAAAAGGGCAGGTTGTATGGTGATGATTGGATTACAAGATGGGGCAGGGCAACCAATAATGACAAGGCTAACAACCTTAAAAGAAAATATGAAACAAAACTATAATTTGGCTTCATATGATTGGTGGAAAATTTTCTTGGCCAACAAGGCAAAAACCAACTTAAAAGGACGACAAAAAGACAAATAAACAAAAGGGAGACGGGTTGAGGAAAGGCCAGAGAAGAGAAGACATAAAGAAGGGGAGGGAGTTTCCATTCGAAAAGAAGGAACTCTAGTTACCAGATTTTTGGAATTCGGCTGCTTGGTCTTTGCCCTTGAGTAGTCCTCGCAAGCTCGGGAATTAGGCTCGGGGGTGATGGTTGGGTTGCAACTGTCTATGGTTGGGAGGAAAAGCTTAGACCCGACTTCAACTGCCATTTTTGTATTGCGATAAGTATCCCTTTGCTTTGTTACAACTGTAAATCTAGGTATTCTCTGTAGTGCATCAAATGTGTAAGTTTCCAGTTAGTAACAATATGTTGCCTACAACCTCCTTCACCTATTAAGTTAGAGGAAACTGATCTCTATCATTGCATTGTAAATTTTGTTCTCTGTGCGTTCCACATTCGCCAACTTTTATTGATCGTGCGTTCACTTCGATTGTTACCCTTTTGATTTAATATTCATCATGCACACAACTATCTAGAACATCCGTCCCTATGTCACACAGGATAATTTCCTGTGGCTATCAACTAAAATTCTTATCATATAAGAATCTAAAATCCTATGATTTGTTTCCTCCCAAATTTTGTTATTGATTTTTAACCAATGAACCTGTGGAGGGAGCTGCGTTTTTAGAGAAACCAGACATAGACCGATAGGTGAAATACAAAATGATAGGGCTATTCTTTTGATTTGAATGAACAATGGCCATTAGCATTCACATGTGACTTGGTTAAGATGGAATCCTTAATGTGGATTCCCTTGAGCAAGCATATCGTGGCAGAGTAAGGAGCATTGGTATCAAATCTCTTTTTCCCTTCGCTTCTTCTTCTACCCTCAGAAGCATGCAAATGAGGGTTGTTCAGAGTCAACATTGCTCATGTTTTTCCTATGTTCCATGTGACTGCATACCCTCACAGCGACAGTTGAAACTCTTTCTTCTCATCTTGCTTCATCATCAAATTATGTGAAACTTGTGGAGATGTCCAAGAATGGCAACTTGATACCACTCTATTGCTGCATATTTTTGGATCAGTAACACTAGTGCTTGCTTATTGGTGCTTGGTAAGCCATGATGGTAGAGACGCCTTGAGTTTCTTATTCGAGTCTATGGGGCAAGGGCAGTTGGGTGCCAATGTGGTACAATTTCTACGTTTGCATTTTCTTCTTTACATATTCTTCTTTACCGCATTCCTATACACCTAGTTGAAAATTGGATAAGATAGAAATGCAACCAATAACCCAGCCCTGGCCATTGGGCTTTTCTACCATTAAGCTACATGGCAGGGCACCCATAAGGATTCGGTGTAGAAGCATAGATCGCCACATTCAACACAGTTCCTTATGCAGGCTTTTACCGACGCCTGGCGTGATACCTTGATAGGATAGGAGTGGAACATAGGATGTCGTTGTTACCACATTTGTCATCTCATCATGTTTGTGAAGCTGTTGTGAGAGCATCTCATGTGAAGCATATGATTTGTTATTATTGGAAGTCTAGGATCTGCACCAACATTTGGAATGTGCTTTTCAATTCCAAAGGTGATTTGTGATTATTTAGACCTATTTTATTTGGTCGGTGAGATTGTTATTTCTTGTAGCTATATGAACGTGACTTAGAACAAGGACACAAGAATCACATATTTCTTGAACCTTAGAAAAAGTTATGGAAGTTTCTCTAAATCTAATTTAAAGTTTTATCTGACTATTAGGTGTTAACTCGAGTGCTTTTTGGATGGGTATATTATTTGTGCCATTGAGTTAAAATGGTGTTTGAAGCTTTATGAGAAGCTAATGTACATATTGCCATTTACACAATATGAGTGTAGATGTCATAAATGATAAAAATATTTGTTTTCAAGTGATTTTTTCTTTCAAAATTTGAGTAGAAAAGGTTAAATACATAATCAAATGCAGCACATGCCTAACTTGCTACGGTTATGTTAACGTGACATCTACAAAGGATTTGAATTAATTTATAACAACACATTTTAGTTTGATTTGCTGACATGAATGGACTTCCTATGGTTATGCTAACATGACATCTAAGGAGGATTTGAATTAAGTTATAACAACACATTTTAGTTTGATTTGTTGGCATGAATGCTCTCGCTCTTAGTCAAGTCGGCTCTTTTGAGAAATCAATGCAAGTAGATTAGGGTTTGATTCCTCTTTCTTGATAATTACTTGTTAGTTATGTTGCCTTCTTTTACTCCTTTATTATTTTTCTTTCATCAAGCAATTACCATATTATGTGTGTATGAAGATCACAATAAAACAGTGCGAAACACGCATATGGATTTCCAAAAGAATTCAATGAATTGATTAAGCAACAATACTCAATAATAATACAGAGATATTTACAAAGATAAAAACATCAAGTTTCTATGTAAGATTCAGTTTCATATAAGAAACTGCTAAAGAGATAAAAATAGCAACAGCTAGAAGAATGAGCATTAAACTAAATTAGAATTATTCTAATAACCTCCCTTAATGCTCAATCTATTTACAACACCAATTGACCCCCTGAATTGTTCAAATTTAGCAGGACCAAGTGGCTTGGTGAAGATATCTGCAGGCTGCTCTGATGTGGGAATATATCTCAACTGAACGGATCCGTCTTCAACAAGTTGGAGAATGTAGTGGCAATGAGTTTCTACATGTTTTGTTCGTTCATGAAAGACGGGATTTTTGGCAAGTTTGAGCACTCCTTGATTATCACAAAACAAGGAAGTAGGACCTGTCTGGGAAGCATGCATGTTTGCAAGCATACGTCGAAGTCAAACTGCCTCACAGGATGCCTTAACTGCTGCTCGATATTCTACATTGGTGGAGGAGAGAGCGATGGCTTGCTGCTTCTTACTAGTCCAGGTGACAACACCATATCCTAGACTAAACATATACCCAGTTGTAGATTTACGATCATCAAACGAACCGGCCCAGTCAGAATCTGTGTAACCACTGAGTATAAGATTGGAACTGCGAGTGTATAGAAGTCCATAATCAGAAGTGCCACGCACATATATTAGCACACGCTTTGCTGCTATCCAATGATCAGCTTTAGGAGCAGACATGAAGCGGGAAATGTAGCTCACTGAAAAACTGATGTCTGGTCTGGTGGAAGTAAGATAGATAAGACTGCCTACTAATTGCCTGAATAAAGTTTCATCCACAGGAGGAGAAGATGACTGAGCTGAAAGTTTGAGCCCTGGTTCCATAGGAGTCGTGGCTGGTTTGCAATCTTGCATTCTGAACTTGTCCACAAGATTCTTGGCATACTTGGACTGAGAGAGAAAGATGTGATTCTCAGTTTGCCAAACTTCAATCCCCAGACAGTAGTGAAGAAGTCCCAAGTCTATCATATCAAAAGTTCTGCATAAGTCTTGTTTGATCTCATGGATCAAATGTGCAGAGCTGCCAGTAATG
>APFE030864493.1:0-52987 GCA_000404065.3 Pinus taeda | reverse complement strand
GAAGCTCGGGCAGTGTATTATCAAACATTGATACTGCATCATCCCTCCCATCAGGTGGACCTACCGGAAGAAGAACACTGTGAGGCTGATCTGTAGAATACTGCTTAGAAGAAGACTGAAAGAATCCTCTGTCTTCATCAAATACCACATCCCGACTAAAGCTAAGATGACCAGTAGCAATATCAATTAGTCTATAGGCCTTGTGGTGATCACTGTACTCTATCATCATGAGTTTCTGGCTTTTGGAGTCCAACTTAGAGCATTTAGCAGCTGGAATCCAAACATATGCAATTGCGCCGAATACTTTGAGGTGACTGATCTTAGGCTTACGTCCAGACCACACCTCTTCGGGAGTTTTCCCTTTAACTGCCTGAGTAGGTGATCTGTTAAGAAGATAGACTGCAGTAAAGACTGCTTCATCCCAAAATTTGTTGGGAACATTCTTGTGCTGTAACATGGAGCGAGCCATTTCAACAACCGTGCGGTTGCGGCGTTCAACAACACTGTTCTGCTGAGAGGTGTAGGGGGTAGTGAACTGGCGTTTTATGCCATGAGTAGCACAGAAGGTGGAAAAAGCAGAAGAACAAAATTCCCCCCGTTATCTGTCCTAAGAGTCATGATATCACAGCTAGACTCTTTTTCAACTAAGGTTTTAAACTTCTGAAATATACTAAATGCATCAAATTTATTTTTTAGAAAATAAACCCACATCTTTCTACTGAAATCATCTACAATAAGCAGAAAATATTTGCACGCAGTGATAGAAGATGTTTTCATGGGACCACAAATATGAACATGAATTAGCTGGAGTACCTTAGATGCGCGCCAGGATTCTCCATTCGTGAATGAAGATCGATGTTGTTTTCCAGCTTGACACGCGCCGCATATGCCCAACTACTGAGTCTGAATATCAGGTAATCCTGACACAAGTCCTTCCCGAGAGAGCTGAGAGAGATACTGCATGTTTAGGTGCCCATATCGCTGATGCCATAGAGTGCTGATGGGAGAAGCACGAGCTGCTAGAGCCACTTCTGGAAAATCACTAGTGTCAAGAAGTCTGTATAGACCATGATCTTCTAGGCCAACAACAACTGTAAGTTTTGTCTCCCTGTTGATAATAGAGCATTTGTGCATACTGAATACTACATCAAGTTGAGGAGAGTTCCTCATAATCATTGACAGACAGCAGATTAATTTCCATCCCAGGAACATAGTATACATTCAGGAAGATAAGTGTGCGTCCACTAGACTGAATTTGAACTGTACCTCTGCCATCTACTGTGTATTTTTCACCTCCTCCAAATACCACGGAATCACTGAAAGGTGAGAAGTCAATAAACCAGTCACGCCTGTGAGAGAAATGGCGTGATGCACCAGAGTCAATGTACCAGGTAGATGATGGAATATGATCGGAAGACCTTTTAGCCATAAAAGCATAAAAGGCGGAATCTGTCTACTCGGAATGTTCTGCAACATTTGCTGTCTGATGAGGTCCTCCCTGTTTCTTCTATTCAGAAGCAATTCTCTGTCTGCAATCTTTCTTCATGTGACCAAATTTGTGACAGTAGTTAAACTGCACAGTTTTCTTCCTAGCAGGATCAAAAGACTGGGAAGAACCTTTCTGTTGAAAGGACTGAGATGACTGATATTTGGCAGCAAAGGCATTTTCTGATGAAGCTGATGCTGCACCACTACCAAACTGTTGTTTCCAGCGATCCTGCTGCATAAGTTTGGTGCATAAGTCTGGGAATTTTAGATCAACATTAGTGGCAGTAATGTTTAGAGTTTCTATGAAGAGTTCATAAGATTGTGGTAGACTTTTTAGAGGGATGACCACCAGATCTTCTTCCTCCATGGTGCGACCAATGGCTTCGATCTGATCTCGAATATCTTTAATCTTGTTGAGATGTTCCTGTAAAGACATATGTTCGTTCATCATGATGGAGAACAACTGATTTTTGAGAAAGAAGGCTCTGCTTTTGTCGGATGTCTCGTGAAGGTCCTTCAACTGTTGCCAGATCTCAGCAGCTGTCTTGCCAGAAGGAATCTGTGGTAACTGATCATCAACGACAGAGAGCTTGAGAAGCATAACTACTTCGCGATTTCGATCATCAAACTTGTCTTGATCGGTGCCAGCTGTACCAGGACAGAGCTCCTTTTTGAGAACAAGCTGGTCAAGACGTCTATATTCAAAAATGGTTAACATTCTCTGTTTCCAGATGTTGTAGTTTGTGCCATTGAAGCGTTGACTACCTTCCAGCATCAGATTGGTTAGTGAAGCCATCTGTCTGTTTCCCAAATAGTGAGATTGGACTGATTTGAACAGAATCTGATAGAGACGGATAGACCAGTAAATAGTTTAGTACATATGCTAAGCAATGGCCCCCTTTTTACTGCTCCAGAAATGCAACTCTTCTACAACCAACAACCCTTTAATTCTCTTGAATGAATCAGCCTCAAAGATAGTGATTCAGACTACCAATGAGCATATGAATCAACCCAGAAAGATGACTGTGTGTAATATGTATCAGTTCAACCGACCATCAATATGAAGATATTCGTGGTCTCCTATAGCACACTGAAAAAAACGATTTTGTGCTACGACTTTTTGAAATATATAGTTTTTATCAAAAATATATTCTCAGTTATATATAATATATATATATATATATATATATTATATTATATTATATATATATATATATATATATAATTATTATATATATATATTATATTTTAAATCTGCTGTATATAGTCACGGGGAGAGAAAAAATTATCCGCGGAAAAATCACTGTTTACGGAGCAGAAATCGTATCACTTATATGAAGACGTGCTGACCACGTAACAATTTTTTTTTTTACCGTGTGTCGTTTTGCTCACTTATATGAAGACGTGCTGACCACGTAACAATTTTTTTTTACCGTGCATCGTTTTGCTGTAACCCTGGCACGATTTGGTGGATGATGAACCGAGCACAGTGCTGACTGTAAACCCTGGCACGATTTGAATTGTGCTGACTGTATGCTGACTGTGGATTGTCGTCTGCCCTCGTATCTGATTTATAACACCAGAACGCTGCACAGAAATTTCGAACCACTTAAATGTAACCGCCGTAACACATTATACGACAGCGTGCCAAGCTGGGACCCAATTTGATATACCGTCCGTCAGTATACCATATGCTGCTTGGCTTTGGTGAAGGCTGCCGTTGAAGAATTTTACCACGGGCCCTACGAAATTTTTAAACAGAGAAACCATTTTTCGCTTCCGGAAAAATTCGTATTTGTAATGGACTATCGGGAGGGTTCTTCTTTCAACACGCAGAGTCACGAGATCACGCAGACTTACTGAAACAATGTTCCTAAATAAAACCTCCCGCTGCACGTATTTTTCTGATGAGGATTTATGCGAAAAAATTCGCTAGAGCCACAAAAAAAATGGAATCAATAGAGAATGAATCTGAGACAGAGAGCAACAACTGAAGAGTTATTTTTAATGATCCACTTCTGTATCGAGAGAGATGACTGTAAGCGTTTATCACAGTGAGCAAAGCCGAAGTTGAGACTCAGTGAAGGCTGCCTGGCTTACAGAGGACTCGACCTTAGAAAGGAATAACAGAAATAACTCAGAAACCTGCTCTGATACCATAAAACAGTGCGAAACACGCATATGGATTTCCAAAAGAATTCAATGAATTGATTGAGCAACAATACTCAATAATAATACAGAGATATTTACAAAGATAGAAACATCAAGTTTCTATGTAAGATTCAGTTTCATATAAGAAACTGATAAAGAGATAAAAATAGCAACAGCTAGAAGAATGGGCATTAAACTAAATTAAAATTATTCTAATACACAAAAACACAAGACACAAGATGTAGGCACTATGCTAGGGCAAAACCCCTCTTAAGGGGAAAACCCAGTCAAAAACTCTTTTCCTTCAATAGTTTTTCTTTGAGACTCTTCAACCTAGACAAAGACCAAATCTTCCCTCCACACAAAGTCAACCCTTCTAGATCTTTGACCCCTTTGCAACAACACTTCCACCCCAGCAACTTCGACTATGCAACAACTTATGGCATCAGGTGACAACTAGCAACAACAACCCTTGGAAGACTTCGATTCTCCCAAACTAGGGCACGAGAGAGAGAGAGAGAGAGAGAGAGAGAGAGAGAGAGAGAGTAGCACCAAAACTTTGATTTCTTCCTTCTCCTTAGCCTTGACCCAACTCGCACTTCCTTTGACTTCCTTGACCCACTTCGCACTTTTCCTAGCTTCACTAGAGATATCGAACTTGCTTGAGATGAGATGCTCCAAATGAATTCAATCTTCTTCTATTTATAGGTTCTAGGTGAGGTCGAATTGGTGTCCCTTAGACCGACTTGATCTCCTTTAGGCCGACTTGGTGTGGAGGTTACATAAATCATATTTGACTCAATAATAAACCTTTTACATGATTTCAAAGTCCAAGAAGGGTCTATTTAAATGTACAATGACTCTATTGATTCAATATTAATCCTAGGAGTCCACAATGGGGAATTTGACTAATATAATGATGACCTAAGCATGAAACCCATGCTTTAATAAGTCATTGATACAATAATTTTTTTTCTTTATTCTTTTGATAAGTACATTACATGATGACTCAAATACATTAATGAAGACCGAACCTAGCTACATTTTCCAACACTCCCTCTTAACTAGGGAGGTATTCATAACATACAAATATAATGGAAGATCTCAAACTATATGAACAATGAAGAGTTTAGGCACTGTAATGCCATTGACTAGATTCCTCACCAGGCCAATCTATCCATTGGTCTCTCAACAATTTAGGCACCGCAATGCCACAAACTAGATTCCTGACCAGGGCAATCTATCCAAGTGGGACTAAGGTGGACTCAAGATTTCAGCCTCTAGGTACCATCAGGCTTACTTGCTAACTACCAACCCAGTGACCTAGGTGCGTATTCGAGGTCATGGCTCTATGACCAATGACCCTCCCTACTTTGGGACCTAGACATCAACACAAAGTGTCGATCAAATGTCCTCCCAGGCAATGCTTCAATTGCAAAGCCTCAACAAATCTTCTCCAATCTCTTATCATTAATATAATCAACAATATCTACTAAACCAAGCATGTTTCTTAGATATTCAAACTTATTTTTAGGAAGAGACTTTGTTAGTATGTCTACTACCTATTCATCTGTCGAGATATACTCCAACTTCATGATCCCATCACGCACCAAGTTCCTATTAAAGTGGAACTTATTTTTGATATGCTTTGTTCTAGCATGAAACATGGGATCTCCAGACATTTAAATACAACTTTGATTATCACAATTAATCATAGTAGGGCCGAAAGACTTCTTGAAAAAATCCGTTGGTAGCTTCCTTAACCAAACAACCTCCCTTCCTACTTCACATGCAGCCACATATTCTGCCTCAACACTACTTAAAGCAACGTGATCTTACTTTCTACTCATCCATGAGATCATAATAGCTCCCAGACTAAAACATCCTTTGGTAGTGCTCCTTCCATTGGTCTCACTGCCACCCCAATCAGAATCTGTGAAGCCAATTAGCTTGACTTCCTTACTATCATACTTCAGGCAATGATGTATAGTGCCACAAAGATACCTCAATATATGTTTAGAAGCTGCTATTCAGCAATCATGACGAGGCTCTAATTGAAAATGATTAAGAATGTTTACTGCAAAACATATATTTGGCCTAGTATTTATCAGATACATTAGGGAGCCCACCAATTGACGATAGGAGGTAGGATCAACGAGAGTTGAGTTAGAGCCCCTCAACTGCTTGAGATTGGTGATCATAAGAGTAGTCATAGGCTTGGAATCCATCATCCCAAATTTCTGCAACAACTTGATGATGTACTTTCCTTGCCCCAAATATATCTCCCCAAGTTTCTGCCATACTTCTAGACCCAGGGAGTAGTGCATTAGTCCTAGATCCTTCATCTCAAATTCAGCTGCCAATATCTTCTTGCATTCTTGAATTCTTTTCTCCACACATCTGATGAATAGATCATCCACATATAGTAGAATAATGATGGACTCATTATTCACGACCTTGATGTAGAGATTTGGATCAACATAACCTTTTATGAACCCAATTCTAAGGAGATTTGCATCCGTTCTTGCATACCATGCCCTATGTGCTTGCTTCAAACTATATAGGGCCTTCTTGAGTCTACAAACATGACGTCCTTGCTATTAACTTCAAAGCCTTCGAGTTGTTCGATATGCACTTTCTCATTAATGGTACCATTCAGAAATGCGGTCTTCACATCCATTTGATGGATATTCCGACCCATTGTAGTAGCCAATGAAACCAAAGATCTAATGGTAGTGTACCTTGCTGTGGGTGCAGAGGCTTTTTCATAATCAATGCCTTCCTTTTGAGAGAAATTGCTTGCAATGAATCTAGCTTTGTACTTGTCTAGACTTCCATCAATAGCGTGTTTGATCTTATAGATCCATTTGTAGGTGACAACCGATTTGTGACTAGGCCTAGGAACGATTTCCCAAACCCCATTCTTCATAATGGATTGATACTCTTCTTGCATCACTTTCTTCCAAACCTCTTGATGAGCAACTTCCTTGAATGTAGATGGTTCAATTTCAATTAACTTTGTCATATAAATAGCATAACCAGAATATCTCTTTGGTCTTTTACTTTCCCCAAAGCTTCCTTTTGCAGCTTCATGTCCTTCAGCATCTTCTAATGTAGCTTTTAACCAATTTTGCCTTTTCCTTGTGGTTGGGAGATGACCACAAGTTGAATAGGCTCACTTGGTCCTTCTTCTTCTTGATTTGTAGTAGGGTTTTCATGATGATCTTCTTCTTCTTCAAATATTGGAATTTCTTCGTCATCAAAATCAATAGGAATATCCTTTGATTTCTTGTAGGCTTGATTTTCATCGAATATGACATCCCTGCTTACTTCAATATGTCCTTCCTTACTGTAGATACTATATGCTTTTGGGGAGAGACTATATCCAAGGAATATTCCCTTGATACTTGTGGAATCCAACTTCTTTCGCTTGTCCTTTGGAATATGGATGTATGCTGGACTTCCAAAGATTCGGAGGTGATCCACATTTGGTTTCTTTCCCATGAATACTTCTTCGGGTGTTATGTTATTAATACTTCTATGATGACTTCTGTTTTGAATGTACACGACTGTCATTGCTGCTTCTCCCCATAAGAATTTTGGTAGGTCTTGATCAAGGAACATTGTTCGAATGCCTTCTTCAATTCACTTGTTCTTCCTTCTTTACTGTAGATACTATATGCTTTTGAGGAGAGACTATATCCAAGGAATATTCCCTTGATACTTGTGGAATCCAACTTCTTTCGCTTGTCCTTTCGAATATGGATGTATGCTGGACTTCCAAAGATTTGAAGGTGATCCAAATTTGGTTTCTTTCCCGTGAATACTTCTTCGGGTGTTATGTTATTAAGACTTCTATGCTGACTTCTGTTTTGAATGTACACGGCTGTCATTGCTGCTTCTCCCCATAAGAATTTTGGTAGGTCTTGATCAAGGAGCATTGTTCGAATGTCTTCTTCAATTCACTTGTTCTTCCTTTCAGCCACTTCATTTTGTTCGGGATAATAGGGAATAATGAGCTCCTTCCTAATTCCTGCTTCCTTACAATATGCAATCAATTCTTTGAAGTGTATTCCCCACCATTGGTAGACCTTAGAGTTTTTATCTTTCTTTCGGTTAGGGTTTCCACTTTGGATTTAAACTCCTTGAACTTTTCAAATACTTCATCTTGCGTTTTGAGAAGGTAGAGCCATGTCTTTCTAGAATGGTCATCAATGAATGTTACATAGTAGAGATGACCTCCAAGTGATTTGTTAGACATGGGCCCACACACATCAGAATGAATGAGGTCTAATATCTCTTTAGACCTAGTTTTACTATTCGGAAATGGCTTTCTTGTATGTTTTCCCAAAGAGCATCCCTAACACACACCCTCATGATCTAACTTTATATTGGGGATGCCATGAACCATTTGACTAAGAGTAGGGATAACCTTGTAATGTAGATGACCATACATCCTATGCCATAGCTTAATGGGATTGATCTCCATGTGAACCAAAGCTTGAGGAGGTGGTGTAATAACTCTATAAAGGCTTCCTTCACGAACTCTATTAACCCTAGCTTTATCAATGCTAGAGTCTTTCCCCAAACCAATACTTTTACATCAACAAAAGCAACTCTATCCCCTTTATCTTCTAAGAAAGAAATAGAAAGCAAATTCTTTTTCAAACTTGGAACATATAGTATGTTGTTGAGGTGCAACTTCGATCCATTTTCTAGCTTCAACGATGTTGATCCTAGGCCTCTAACATCATAGCTTTTGTTGTCAACCAATTCCATTGCATGAGAAGATGTCTCCTTTGATAGTGTATGAAGTTGTTTACTGTCACGTGCCTTGATGCTCCACTATCAATGATCCATGCGTTGTCATCATTAAGAGTACTTGTAAGAACAATCAACAACCCTTGACTTTTGACCTTGTTGAATAAGTAGTGGATGACCTTCTTGATCCAGCTTCCAACAATGTCGATACCCATTCTCGTGTAGTTTATCAAAGAGGGAGAATCCATGTTCATTCCTTTTGACCAACAAAGTGATCTTCAACCTTTCTTGACCTTAGCTCTGATTCCATGTTGAGAAACCAATGCAAGTAGATTAGGGTTTGATTCCTCTTTCTTGATAATTACTTGTGAGTTATTTTGGCTTCTTTTACTACTTTATTATATTATCTTTGATCAAACAATTACCATATTATGTGTGTATGAAGATCACAAAAACACAAGACACAAGATACGGGCACTATGCCAGAGCAAAACCCCTCTCTAGGGGAAAACCCAGTCAAAAATTCTCTTCCTTCAATAGTTTTTCTTTGAGACTCTTCAACCTAGACAAAGACCAAACCTTGCATCCACACCAAGTCATCCCTTCTAGATCTTCGACCCCTTTGCAGCAACTTCGACTATGTAGCAACTTACGGCATCAGGCAGCAACAACACTTGGAAGACTTCGATCCCCCAAACTAGGGCACGAGAGAGAGGGAGAGTAGCACCAAAAATTCGATTTCGTCCTTCTCCTTAGCCTTGATCCAACTTGCACTTCCTTTGACTTCCTTGACCCACTTCGCACTTTTCCCAGCCTTCACTAGAGATATTGAACTTGCTTGAGATGAGATGCTCCAAATGAATTTGATCTCCTTCCATTTCTAGGCTCCAGGTGAGGTCGAATTGGTGTCCCTTAGGCCGACTTGATCTCCTTTAAGCCGACTTGATGTGGAGGTTACATAAAGCATATTTGAATCAATAATAAACTTGTTTACATGATTTCAAAGCCCAAGAAGGGTCCCTTTAAATGTACAATGACTCTATTGACTCAATATTAATCCTAGGAGTCCACAATTGTGGACTTTGACTAATATAATGATGACCCAGGCATGAAACCCATGCTTTAATAAGTCATTGATACAATATTTTTTTTCTTTATTCTTTTGATAAGTACATTACATGATTACTCAAATGCATTAATGAAGACCGAACCTAGTTACATTTTCCAACCGGCTCCTCCATAATTATGTTCGGTATTGAGTTCATGCATTCATTAGGCCTCTCATGTAGTGGATTCTTGTGTGGGCTTTGGCAGGCAGCCCCTGGACAATTCTATGCGTTCTGTGGTTTCCCTGACTCCAAGAATGTTCCTGGAGCTTAGATGGGTTCCTTGAACGTTGCTCTCATGAAACTACTAAGTGTTGTGGGAATATCCTTTCTTTTGCACTGGTTTGTGTGCCCTTGGCTACTTCAACCACAGATTGATGTCAATTGCAATCGGGTACCTGGCGTCCTGGTGCTGTTCATGAATTGTCTTCCCAAATTTGTTCTGGGTTGCCAATTGGACCTCTAGTTGTGGTGTATTAATTGCTTGCTTATATTTTGGCTCTTGAGTCAAGTGCATTGATTTAGTGTGCTTTAGTGACTGGAAGTGTGCAGGGGTGGGCTGCTCTGAAGAATGATCAATTGTAGTAGCAAACTCAGTTGGTTTAAGCATTGTTATAGCTTTTATTATAGAACATAATATATATATCTATATATCTATATCATATATCTATATTCTATTTATTATATATTATTATATTCATGGCTTTGACAAGGAAATTTTGTTGGTTTGAATATTCAAGTAGCAAAGGTGCATTCTCTGAGTATGTCGATGACATAGGCAGACTATGGCAATGTTGCACTTATTGATATCCATTAGACTTAACAGTTTTAGGATTTCAGGCTTGGTATGGTTGTAGCATTTCCTCTTCACTCTGTGACGCATGATTGCATAAAACTAACATTTAAGAATATATTAAAAAAAATAAAAAATTCAAGAGGGTGTGTTACAAGTGGTATCAGAGCTCTCAGGTTCAACACTTGGGCCTAATGAGCTCTATTGGGAAAATAGATGGCCAAGACCAGTGATATACTGAAGTTTCGTACCCCAAGTTGCAGTCATTGCCATTGTCAGGTATGGGTCTAGCTTGTTCAAGCTTTCTCGCTGCCAAACCAAATTTGATTTAAAATTGTTTTGTCATGTAGACCAAAAAAAGGAAAAAAAATTCCTACTGCCAATTTACTAAGAAACATGGGAAATGCCCTTGTTACAGTTGCATTTCATGTGAATTTAGACACTTTTAACCCTCCATAGGATAGGGTCTTGCATTAACTTTTTCCATTTCTCCTCTCTGTAAGAATTGTTTATCTTGCAAACCATGATTTGTTCTTTTCCTTAGTTATCATTATTGTAACATTCGTCTAGGATGGAAATTCCAAGAAAGCACTATGCAAAGCTGTTGTTCAAGGTTTTGGATGATGTGGTCAGGAGAATGGCCAAGCGTGGGAAGACGAAGGAAATTCTTGAGGGCAGGAAGGTCAGTGGAAGAATCAGAATGGTCACTAGTCTCAGAGGACGAAATGAAATCTAGTTCCTTGATCTATACATTCGAATCTACAGGGGAATCACTATCAATATTAATATCATTACGATCATTAGATTCTAGGCTCTATACATTCCTCTTGGATCATGGCTTTGACAAATTGATCCAGCAGATGCATGGTTTTGGGCTGGCTTCCCATTCGGACACTTTTATGCCTGATACCCAAAATTTTGTACAAATAAAATGATGACTCTTCTTGTGTGGAGAAGATCTCTTTTGAAAAAAGCCATAATTTCTTTTAGAAAATTATCTTTGTTCTTGGAAAGTCTTGTAACAATGACAATCTCGATAACCTTTCTTCTTTTAGGGCTTGGGATGTGAATGGCAACAATAGTTATAGGATTCTGGCATAATATTATAGGGAGTAAGCGTAAACCATTTATTTTGCTTTTTTCAAGACTTTTTGTAATCAATGATCTTTACGCATTGCTAGCAAAAATGTTTAAATTTTTAGATGTACCGTAGCAAGAGGCATGCTACCAATGTCAAGGCCTTTTTGTTACAACCTTGCTTCCATGAGATCTAGAATATGGTAGGGCCAAGATCTCAGACATCTTAATATACATAGTCAGAAGGATCTTGAATTTCATACAACAAATTTTGCATTATGCATATGTGTCTTTGAATTGCAAGTTGCATAATGACTAAATAAGAAACATGTTTAGAGCATGCGATTTATTATCATTTTCTATTCTTTATAATTCACTGCTAACTGCATTGATCAAATCCCTAAGAGATGTGAATTGGTTAGTATAAATAATCTACTCAAACCTCCTAACTTAAACCACCAGTTGGTTAGGTGGACCATTGGCAACAAATTCCTTAGTGAATTTCAGGATTTCCTCTTGTATCGATAATCTATCATGAGATGAAGCTTCTTGAGTTTTGGCTCTTTACCTAGCCTTCCCATCCATTCAAGGTTTTCTTGATTTCTTGGTGACTTCTGCAATCAAGGTCAGTTATTGGACAAGCATCAGAGGGGAAGTTATAGTGGTCTCTAGTGGAGTTCTAGGATAATTTTGACAACCAAGTTACTGACAGCAGCAGGATTTGCTATAGTTCTGGATATTCTTTCTTCTTACTGCTTTTAGCATCTTGCACAACTATAATTATATTTCTCCCTTTTTTAATGGCCTTCATATGTAGAGGAACTAATTCATATTCTCTCTTTTATTTCATTTATTATTCTTTTCAATCTGTTAGTTACTCCCTAGAGCATTACTCCGACCTTCTATTCTTTGAAAGCACTGAAGGAAATTGTCTCTAATGTATCCAAATACGAAGATTTATACTCTACTATCTTCCTTTTTCCTTTTCATCATAAGAGGTGGGTTTCTTAGTCATGAGGGGTTTATTTGGATTATGGAGAGAAGGATTAAAAAATAACAGTGGGAAAATTTCGAAGAGTCTTATGTACAGTCAAAAGGTTATGTTACATTACTTGTATTAAACCAAAAAACCGAGTTTCATCAGTCCATGTTTGACAACAAGATAGTGGTCGCTAGTCTTGCCTAAGATACTTCATCCCTTCCATGATGGGTTTCTAAAAGTCCTTTCAAAATTCAGTAGTAATGGATTATGTATAATTGATTTACATATCGCATTACAAGATTTCATCTACAATCTTGTCATCAAGCATGAAGATGTTTTTTTTATGCATTTTTGGTGTAATTCTTAGAAGGGGATGCTATATCTTGGTCCAACAATCTGTCTACCAACATCATCTCTACTTGGCAACAGTCACATGATCTGTACTTATATCATTGAGGAGAGGAAGGATCCTTTTTAGTGATTGATGGATTTTAGTTCTTTGAAAAAGGAATAGAACTAAACAGTCTTTAGATGCTTCCTCTTTGAAAATAATTCTTGAACCAGTATGGGACTCCTTCAAGCTGCTCCCTATTCCTCTGAAAGGGATAGTCTCTTAGCATCACTAGACAACATTTGCACATGAAATGTCTCATAACTCTTGTAAAGGTATCATCTCAAGCTTCCAGATCTTGTATGTCCCTTGAACTATTGGACAAAAATGCCCACATGCGTGTCTTGTAACAAGTGGTATCAGGTGCATATGGTCCACTCTCTCATTTGATGCACCTCTCTATCTAGTCTACCTATCAAAAAATAAAAAAACCTGGATAATTTCTGAAGAAAGCACCAAGGATAAGGTCTTTAAAAAGTACAATAGGTGAGATGTTGTTATTCACAAATACCTCCTCGAGTAGGGTGGCATCCCTGTTCAAAGATGGCAACTAGAAAAGAGGGAAATTAATGGAAAGTTTCCTCATGATAGGTGCCCCAACTGGTCAATAATAAAAACTTGCTTGGTTGTCAAGCAATCTCTAAATACCTAAAATAGAAGTTCTTTTGTCATAAAAGAGCACTTAATGGGTATATGGGTGCTGCCTTGTTGCTATTTTTAGGTGTGAAGACCTGATTTTGACTCGATTTTACACTTTCTCGAAATCATTTGAAATTACTAGTTTTCTTTTCCATCATTCTACAACCCTGTCTGTGCATATCACTTCTAATAATGGGAAGTCTAAAAATAAACTTTATTTGTGCACAACCAAAAATTACACCCATGATCTTCTCCAAAGAAGGTACTTGGATGGTGAAGCAAATGTGGATTTTTATCTGGAGTATCGAATTTCAAGCAAGGGTTTTATCCTTTTCGTTGTTTTGGCAAAGGTTCAATCGCCATGCTTTCACAGTCCAATTGTCCAAGTTGTCCTATTTTGGTCTTTTATAAAGATTAATTTAATACTCTTTAAAAAAAAGGAGATAAACTTTGATCAATAGCGGAGACATAACAGAACAGGCAGAGCTCATATCCTATCTCAAGTAGATTTATGTACAACAGTGCAGGTGCAAAAATAAAAATAAAAAATTTAAACGAGGCAACAAAATTAAAACTGTAGAGTCTTTCTTTGTGGTGTGATTTGAAAATGGCCATGTTCCAAGAGAAGTGATAGGATGCCTTCTTAGGAGACAACAGAAATTGTCATGTCAATTTATTGGAGACACTTGAATTAATGCTCTTTTGATTGTGGTTGGATCTGATCTAAGTGTGATGTGTTATTATCATTTTATGAACACCTTGGTTTTGTGTTTTGGTGAACTAGGATTTATACTACATGTAAAAAATGTGTATTAAGTCTTATCAAGATTAGGCCACCAGGTGCTGTGAAAAACCTAGTATTGTAAGAGACCTCATGATATCAGGGAGGAAAATTCCCTTAGTGCCTCAAATGCAATCTGTGAGTGACAAGAAGAATGTCTAGCTAGAGTGACCCTGCTTGTTTATGAGATATTAAATTGGTTGTGGTTTACTATTACTCTGTTCCGGGCATTTTTCCTTGCTTAAGCTCCATTGACATATGTTATTACAGTGGTTAGTATAGCTCTGCCCCTAGTATTCCCTTATTTCATTCTAGTAAGTTACGCCCTCTCTAACCACTGTGTAAGATTGTGACTATTGGAAAGAAGAAGCTCATACTGAATTAGTTACAATAAGTATATTTTGGCTTTCTTACCTGGATAGTAAGAGGAAATTGTGACAGCATAGCTTCCCTTAATGTTGCACCATCATAATGTATAACCTGTGTGTGAGTGTTGAAGGCCATGTGCCATCTTACCATGACATTTGGGTAATTGGGACTTATTATTTCGTTACAGTGAATTACCACACACTGTGGACATGTAAACTCAAATCCTGTCTCATCTTAATCTGTTGTTACTTCATCATGATACACATTCGGTTGTGTTGTCCTTTCATTGAGCATGAAGTCATGCGTAATTCTAACGCTGGGCATAGAATTCTGTTGGAGATGGGTTGTCCTTGATTATTAGCAACCCTTATTTCACTAACAAGCATAATGCATTGTCACAGTGGTGTGTTGATTGAAAAAAGAAAAAGTAAATGGAATATGATATGACATCCCAGTAGGCTAATTGAGTCCATAGAAATGATGGACAACAAAATGGTTTTGTTAGGAGTCATTCTTGTAGCAGAATGATGGAGACACGTGTTACAACGAGGAAAAGGCACATAGGTGGAGAAAGTGCTTTGGACTCTTGTCGTGCATCAGGTGAAACTCAAATAGAGTTCCAGAGTCTGGCATCGATTTGGGGGTGGAGGTATACACCTTTTGATGCCCTTATCCTTCGTGTGTGCATGCATATGTCATACTTGTGCAAATGTGTATATGTGTCATGTGTTTGCGCTGTGTAAGTGGCATCATGTTATGTGTATGTGGTTTAGTGCCACACGTATTTGTATATATGTTTGTTACTTGTCTGGGCTCGTAAAATATATATTGTTTCTAGGTGGAGGTGGGATCGCCTTTGGATCCCCAATATTTCTGTTGACAAAACACTACCTGGGTTGCTAGTGACTACCATAGTCGTAAATGGGCTTTCAGGGTGGAGACATAAGTCTCTGGATTGCCTTGAGGGTGGAGGTGTCGACCTTTGTATTCCCTCGTTGCTGATTTGAGGGTGGAGGTGAGCCTTTGGATTCCCTTATTGTTGATTTCATGGTGGAGACATAAGTCTCTGGATTCCCTTGAGGGTGGAGGTGTTGACCTTTGGATTCCCTTGTTGCTGATTTGAGGGTGGAGGTGTCAACCTTTGGATTCCCTTCTTGTTGATTTCAGGGTGGAGACATAAGTCTTTGGATTCCCTTGAGGGTGGAGGTGTCAACCTCTGGATTTCCTTCTTGTTGATTTCATGGTGGATACATAAGTCTTTGGATTCCCTTGAGGGTGGAGGTGTTGACCTCTGGATTCCCTTATTGATTTTAGGGTGGAGACATAAGTCTTCGAATTCCCTTGAGGGTGGAGGTGTTGATCTCTGGATTCCTTTGTTGTTGATTTGAGGTGGAGGTGTCAACCTATGGATTCTCTTATTGCTGATTCAAATGACTGATCCGAGGTGGAGGTGAAAACCTTTGGATTCCCTTGTTTTGGTAGAAGGTGGAGGTGTGGGACACCTCTGGACTCTCTCGACAGACTGATAAATTAGACAAAAAGGTATAATCTAAAATTTTGGCAATTTCCTATGATGAATCTCATGAGAGGTTGTATGCCATGTTACAGGAAAGTATGGGAATTGCCTAGACCAGATGGAATCACAACAACATGCAAAAGCCAAAGGTTTTAGGAACATGGCCATTGTGGGACACCAACACCAATGGTGCCAACTGATTTCAATAATCATACGATGATTGGTTGATGGTAATGAGGTAGGGATATGCCTTAGTTTTGAGATCCCCTTGATGTGTGGAAGCACTGAAGGAGTGGTGACTAGATTGCCCAAAGTAGAGAAGGGAAGGTAAGAAAATAGATTGGTTTTGGTCAAGAGCATAGCTGGGTGGGATCAAAAACACATTGGAGGTGTATCCCGAAACAATGAGCTAGGAACTGTTCGTTGAAGGAACAAATACAAGATGAATTGAAGCGCAAAATGGGGCCATTGGAAATATGGCTGAATTTATAAAATGATTACCAAGTGGCTGGGTGAACCACGATGCATGTAACATGTGATGTAAATCTGAAATGAACACTATATATAAAGTTCCATATTAACTATATTGTTTTTTCTATTTAATTCCTTTATATATGGTCATTGAACACCGAAGACAGTATTCCCCCAAGGGGGATGGGTTTGTGACAACCCCAAATTATTCATTTTCCACCATATAAGATCGTAAAATTTTTAAGTTAAAAATATACGCGTAAGGGCTAAGGCAAGGGACACTGATTCTAGAGCTGGGGCGGGGGTGCTAGGGGAATAATTGATTTCTTCTATCAAGCCATGAATATTGACACATGGCAAGCAAAAAGGGCAGGTTGTATGATGATGATTGGCTTACAAGATTGGGCAGACCAACTAATGACGACAAGGCTAACAAACTTAAAAGAAAATCCGAAACTAAACTATAGTTTGGCTTCATATGATTGGTGAAAAAAATTCTAGGCCAGCAAGGTAAAAACCAACCAAAAAGGATGAGAAGAAAACAAATGAAAAAGGGAGACAGGTTGAGGAGAACCCAGGGAAGAGAATACATAAAGAAGGGGAGGGAGTTTCCATTTGGAAAGAAGGAACTCCAGATACCAGAACTTAAGAATTCTGCCACTAGGTCTTTTCCCTTGAGTAGACTTGCAAGCCCGAGAATTGGGCAAGGGGGTGACGGTTGGGTTGCAAGCATCTATGGTTGGGAGGAAAACCTTAGTCCCAACTTTAATTGCCATTTTTGTATTGAGCTAAGTATTCCTTTGCTTTGTTGCAACTGTAAATCTAGGTATTGTTCGTAGTGCATCAGATGTGTAAGTTTGCAGTTATTAATAATATGTTACCTGCAACCCCCTGCACCTGTTAAAGTTAGAGGAAACTGATCTCTATTATTGCATTGTAAATTTTGTTCTCTGCATGATCTACATGTGCTAACTTTTATTGATTGTGCATCCACTTTGATTGTTACCATTTTGATTGAATATGCATCATGCACACAACTGTCTAGAACATCCATCCCTATGTCACATAGGATATTTTCCTGTGTCTGTCAACTAAAATTCTTATCATATAGGAATCTGCAATCCTATGATTTGTTTCCTCCCAAATTTCGTTACTGATTTCTAACCAACGAACCCGTGGAGGGAGTTGCGTTTCTAGAGAAACCAGACATAGACCGATAGGCGAAATACAAAATGATAGGGCCATTATTTTGATTTGAATGAATAATGGCCATTAGCATTCACATTTAACCTGGTTAAGATGGAATGCTTAATGCAAATTCCCCTGGGCAAGCATATCATAGCAGAGTAAGGAGTAGCGGTATCAAATCTCTTTTTCCCTTCACTTCTTTGTCTTCCACCCTTAGGAGCAGGCAAATGAAGGTTGTTTAGAGTCAACAATTCTCATGTTTTTCCTAAGGGCCATGTGACCGCATACCCTCACAACGACGATTGAACCTCTTTCTTCTCATGTTGCTTCATTATCAAATTATGTGAAATTTGTGGAGATGTCCAAGAATGGGAATTTGATACCACTCTCCCGCTACATATTTTTAGATACCTAACACTAGTACTTGCTTATTGGTGCTTGGTAAACTATAAGATGGTAGATACGCCCTGAGTTTCTTATTCGAGTCTATGGGGCAAGGGCAGATGTGTGCTAATGTGGTACAATTTCTACGTTTGAATTTTCTTCTTTAGCGCATTCATATACACCTAGTTGAAAACTGGATAAGATAGCAATGAAACCAATAACCTAGCCCTGGCCATTGGGCTTTTCTGCCATTCAGCCACATGGTAGGGCACCCATAAGGATCCAGTGTAAAAACGTAGATCACCACATCCAACACAATCCCTCATGCAGGCTTTGACCGATGCCTGGCGTGATACCTTGATAGGTTAGGAGTGGAACATAGGATGTCGTTGTTACCACATTTGTCATCTCATCATGCTTGTGAAGCTGTTGTGAGAGCATCTCATGTGAAGCATATGATTTGTTATTATTGAAAGTCTAGGATCTGCACCAACATTTGGAATGTGCTTTTCAATTCCAAAGGTGATTTGTGATGATTTAGCCCTCTTTTATTTGGTTGGTGAGACTGTTATTTCTTCTAGCTATATGAACGTGACTTATAGGAACAAGGACACAAGAATCACATATTTCCTGAAACTTCGAAAAAATTCTGGAAGTTTATCTAAATCCGATCTAAAGTTTTATCCAACTATTAGGTGTTAAATTAGTGCTTTCTGGATGGGTATATTATTTGTGCCATTGAGTTAAAATGGTGTTTGAAGCTTTATGAGAAGCTATTGTAGATATCGCCATTTACACAATATGAGTGCAAATGTCATAAATGATTAAAATATTCGTTTTCAAATGTTTTTTTGTTTTGTTTGTTTGTTTTTTATTTATTTATTTTTATTTTGTTCAGAATTTGAGTAGAAAAGGTTAAATATGTAATCAAACGCAGTGCAAGCCTAACTTGCTATGGTTATGTTAACATGACACCTATGGAGGATTTGAATTAAGTTATAAAGGTTAAATATGTAATCAAATGTAGTGCAGGCCTAACTTGCTATGGTTATGTTAACATGACATCTATGGAGGATTTGACTTAAGTTATAACAACGCATTTTAGTTTGATTTGCTGGCATGAATGGACTTGCTATGGTTATGCTAACATGACATGATCCAGGTGGCTCTAGAGACACACACAGGGCAAAGAGGACTCAAGAAAGCTCAAAAATCAAAGTGTTTGGATTGTGTTCAAACCAGGACCAAAGCGTAGATCTCGTTGCCTTGATCGCGGTGGTGTGAATGGTTCGTCAATCCGAGTTTGGATGAAGGACATAGAGGCAGTCAAAGTTGTGTTGACTTTTGCTGATTGGGCAGGGTTAAGAAGGCCACAATTTGAACTTTTTTGGCATATGGAATCTGGCCAACTCCAGCCAGATTCCAGGCGAAATTGTCACCTAATTAGTTTGTCTCCTTCTGCCTAAAATCTGAATTTTTAGAGAGGGCCTATTTATTTAAAATTAAAAAAAAATAATATAAAAGGGAGGTGGTGGGTCACCACCCCCACCACCCCACGCCTCTCCTCCTCACGTAAACAACATATTACATCTAATATTATTGCGTGGGCTTGGCCACCTCCGGTGGACCTGGCCCACACCCGCACCAATTAAACAATGACAATAACGTGAGTAAGGGAGCTGGCGGGGATCAAACCCGCCCAACCCATGTGGTCGGCCCCCAAGTGGGCGGCCCCATGACATGTGATGTAATACGGCTTACCGTCCAACGTACCACTAAAACCATTAAATGGTCAACTCATGTAATACACCACAATGCGCCAACGTTAATGCACCAAGTTGGATACAGAGTCATGGGGGCGGGCCACCTAATGCGGATTCGACCCCCCATTCAAATGAATTCAGTTAAAACAATAAATCATAAATGTTTAAAAAAAGGCTTAGAAAAAGGAGGGGCGGGAATTGATCCCCCGACCCCTCCTCAACCAAATACCAATTTTACCACTATGCAAAATGAATTTCTTGTTTACTCCGCCGATGAAAACTTATATAAACCCAGTTTTCTCAGTGCACGTCGTAGATGGAGGAACTTGGAGCGGGCACGGATTTCAAGATAGAGGAGGTAGCATTCTTGGCATGCAGTTGGAGGCAACGTTTTGCAGGAGGGGTGAAATTTCACTTTGTTAGATTTTGACAAATTTGATATGGTTTCAGCACTTTTCGACGCCACGAATGCAATGGCACTAACCGTGTCTCCATTGGAGTTTTGCAATTTTCAGCCATTTTTCAGTATGCAGGTGGAACCATCACTGCTGTAGAAACAGGGAGCGAAAC
The DNA here is from genome assembly GCA_000404065.3 of Pinus taeda. Classification (NCBI taxonomy): domain Eukaryota; kingdom Viridiplantae; phylum Streptophyta; class Pinopsida; order Pinales; family Pinaceae; genus Pinus; species Pinus taeda. Next base: position 32,557 of record APFE030864493.1, on the reverse strand, counting down.
CATGATCCTCAAAATTTTCCTGAGGAGGTAATTTTTCTCCATGTCGGAATATAGTCAATTTTACAGTCATTTTTCATGGTTTTTCGTAGGGATCGCAATGGCGAAGTCATATTCGCCTTCGGAATTGCAGATTTCCAGTCCACCTATGGAGCAGAATCTTTGAGGAATCTAGGGGGGATCTAAAAGATTCCTTAAGCCCCATATTCTCAATTTCTCAGAATTCAGAAATTGGACAATCAATTTTGCACTATTTGACGCCACAAATCTAATGGTGCGTTCAGATTTTTCATTTTCTCATTCTATTCTTCAACCACTTTTCTAAGTGGAATGTAGGTGTCAACATTCATGTGCAAGTAGCCATTTCCATGCGATTGATGCCATGAGATCGATGGCACAAACATCTTCAGTAGTTTGACTTCTGCTTCTGCAGATGGCCCTTGGTTACGAGGTATATGCAGTGTGTTCATGTACTTCCTTTGCTATGCATTGTGCTGTACAGATCCCTGTTTGATGTAGATGAGGGATCTTGTTTATTACTTGTTTTCATGGTTCCTGCTTGATGTGACATGGAATCGTCTATGTGATGTACTTGTTGTCATGATTCGTCATGTTATGTTTTGAGATCCCTTTGTTGTATGTTGATGGGATACTCATTTTGTCGTTAGGCATGTTTACACTGAGATCCCTTTTATGCCATGCTAGCGGGATGCTCATCATGCGTGAGTTTTGTGTCATACTGATAGGAGTCTTGTTGACTGGGAGTTCATGTAGTGGAACATCTCTTGGCGCCGCTCCTGCGTGAGGGCATTTTCCTTGTATGATAGTGACATCACCTCTTATGTACATCATCATTACTGACAGCACTTAATGTAGTGGCCTACACTATCTTGACACCGAGGCCTGGAGACGTAGTCCATCCTGGACGAACTCTGTTATCAACGACTTATTTTTTTCATGTTGCTGATGATTGACATGTACCTCTTATTTACGACATGCACATGTACTCATTTATGTTTTTTAAGAAATGCAATTTAACACACCACGAAAGTAAAAGGTCTTGGAAGGGTCCTTCGTCACCCCTGGACCTGGATCATGACATCTAAAGAGGATTTGACTTAAGTTATAACAACACATTTTAGTTTGATTTGCTGGCATGAATGGACTTGCTATGGTTATGTTAACATGACATCAAAAGAGGATTTGACTTAAGTTATAACAACACATTTTAGTTTGATTTGCTGGCATGAATGCTCCTGCTCTTAGTCAAGTTGGCTCCTCCATAATTATGTCTGGCATTGAGTTCGTGCATTCAACGAGCCTCTCATGCAGTGGATTCTTGCGTGGGCTTTGGCAGACAGCCCTGGACAATTCTATGGCTATTTTGGTTTCGTTGACTCCTAGAATGTTCCTAGAGCTTAGCTGGGTTCCTTAAATGCTGCTCTAATGAAACTATTAAGTGTTGTGGGAATATCCTTTCTTCTACACTGGTTTGTGTGCCCTTGGCTTCTTTAACCAAAGATTGATGTCAATTGCAATCCGGTACTTGGCGTCCCGGTGCCATTAATGCATTGTCTTCCCAAATTTGTTCTGGGTTTCCAATTGGACCTCCAGTAGTGGTGTATTAATTGCCTGCTCATATTTTGGCTCTTGAATCAAGTGCATTGATTCAGTTTGCTTTAGTCATTGGAAGTGTGCAGGGGTGGGCTGCTCTGAAGAATGCTCAATTGTAATAGCAAACTCCGTTAGTTGGTTTAAGCACGGTTATAGCTTATATATATATATATATATATATATATATATATATATATATATATATAATATTCACTGGCTTGATAGGGAAGTTTTGTTGGTTTGAATATCAAGTGGAAATGGTGCATTCTTAGAGTATGTTGATAACATAGGCAAACTATGGCAATGTTGCACTTATTGAAATCCAGTAGACTTAATAGTTTTAGGATTTCAATATTAGTAGGGTTGCAACATTTCCACTTGATTTTGTGATGCATGATTGTATAAATCTGACATTTAAGAATATAATTTTTTTTTTTTTTTTCAAAAGGGTGTGTTACACTACACCTCATGGGTAAGAGGATATATCATTAAGCTTCAAAAAGATATCAAGAGTTAACATGTTGATCAAGTTTCCTTCTTATTCATTAAAACCTTGACAAGTAATGTCAATAGGATAGACATTGGTCATACCCATTCTAACCAAACTCAAATACGCATAATGTTAAGGGTAGATAATTGCTCAATTGCTCATTTAAGCTTAACATTATCACACACGACTTATATATTAAAGGAGTGATTACCACCTTGCAAAGCAAGGTTAAGAAGATCAAATATGTACAATAAAAGATAGGTCTCTAATGGAGGAGTATAGGACATCTAAAAAGATTACTCCATGGCACGTCACTTAATTGGAGCCATATTTTTTGTTTTTTTATCTCTCTGCTCTTAATTCTACACATTCTTGAAAAGCATAATTATCCATATAATAATGTAAAAGAAAATGCAAACCATATTTGCATAGTGTTGTGTAGGGGGATGGGGGGAATGTGTTTAAAATCCAAACCTTTCAACCCTTAAAATAAAATATTAGAAAACCTTGATTGATTAAGGAAGGGAAAGCATAAGTGGCTCGTTACCCACCAAAATGGGTAACCATTAGGAGAAAACTTTTCTCTAATTCTTGAGAGACAGCTGGCCACCCAATAGCCTCTGACAACCACCCCTAGTCAATGACATGGCATTATATCTCAACCACTTGCATCAGCCCTATGTTTCTCACCCATCCAACAAGAGCAAATGGATGAATGTGGGCTTCCTCTCAAAATGTACTTCAATCATTTTGCAATCGAGTGCTTATGCTTATTTGTTTTTGGGAATTTGATATGGATTATTGGGTGATCTCAAAGAAGGAAGGGTTTTGATTGTGATCTTGTTCTCTCACTTTAAACGGGGAGTTAATCTTTGATCCTAGTTTAGTGGGACCTCCCTTAATGGCCTAGTGGGTATAGAAGGGGCCCCTTCTTGGGAAGCCCCTTCATCCATCTATCTCTATGTCATACATGTCACTTTCCACCATAGATTGCAAGCTCTTGTCTCACCTCCATTCTTTGGGTTCAACTAACCATTGGTTCTTTGGGATTTGGCATCCCATACATCCACATACTTGGGTAGGGTCTGGAAACTTTGCCCTAGGATATTGATGTAGCTAAAATAAATGGAAAGAGCATATCACGACCACCACAAACTAAAGGAAAGAAAATCAAAATGAAAAAGATGCCTTGGGACATACAACTTAGCATGTGGGTAAGAGCATGGCATGAGCTCTATCTCACTCATATGGGCCTTGGTTCTTGAACACATGTTTGCCCCATTACTTCAAAAGAAGGAACCCTTGCGTGTCCCAGCTTCAATGAATGATGAGTTGCCTCATCATTAAGGGGTAATGCAACTGCTATCTCATTCAAAGCAAGCTCTAACTCTTGAGCTATGAGCAATAATACAAAGAAAACTCATGAAAAAGTAAGAGGCACACAAGAAGGGTGGAAAAACAAAGGCCGAATTGGTATCTCATGCATCCGCGACTGCTCCCTCCTCACATCTATAGACTTAGGATGTGGATTATCCATTAGTCGGTCCCTTTAAGCATGGCACTTGGCCATGAAGTTATGTCCCCTCTCATTAACACCTATCAATTGAAGGGTGGACTGAGGAAACATTACTTCCCTTTAGGGGCTGGAAACTCTTAATAGGGTTGTTCTTTAGGCACTCCTACCGAGGGAGAAAACACTAGTGCGAGTTCAAAGCTCTGATTTTGGAAGGAGATCTTTTTATGAAGTACTAAGTAGCCCTTGACACTCAAGCTTGGTTCACTTAGATGCAATAATGATCATTGTCTCTGATGACTAGTTGCTTTCACTAGACTCTTTGTTGCGTTTGTCACGTGGTTCAGCCCATTTCCTAGGCACCTTACCCATGGGTACCCAGGCTATTAAAGAGGCATATTGGCACTATCAAGTGAAGCATTGAGACAACTCAACCTTCCAACAACACCAACATATCACTCATGTACTAGGGCACTCCTTGCACCTAGGATGCTATGCCAATTTGCACTAGATTTGATGTTTCTTTAAGATGTCACACTTGGACCCTACGTGCCCCTAGGTCGGCCTTAGCACCTTATGAGGGATGGTAGTTGGTTCAGGGCCTAGATGAGGATGCTCTCACCTTCAGAGACTTTGGAGGGCTAGTAGCACCTAGAAAGCCCTCAATGTTAGAGTAGATATGGACACTTTTGACTGTTGGAGATCCATTTAGATCATTTTGTGGTGCCCCAGCTGGATTTTGGGACCATAGGGAGCCATTGGGGCAGATTTGAGGGCCAACCCTTAAATCATGATTTTTACATGCTTCTACATGACAATTGGCACCTCCTAGCACTAGCACATGGCATTTGGTGACCTTTCTATACATGACTTCAACCCTAGAAAGCTAACAAGTCACACTTGTGGGCTTGTTTTTGCACTTTTTTATCAAAAATCTAGTGCGTTAGATTGTAACCGATTTAACTTGTTAGTAGGGGCTTTTAGGCTAATATTATGATTCACCCTCCTAAAAATAGAGGATAGTACTTTTCATTTCAATCATCATCACTTGGACTAATTCAACTTCTCTTGGAGAATTTCGACGTCTTTGTATCTTGGCAAGATGTGAATTACATAGTACTTTGTATATTGGAGCAATTTTCTAATTTCTTGTCTTTGGAGAAGTTATCTTGGATCAATGATGGATTATTCATGTATTTCGTCCTGTAAGTGAGCTTTGTTGTCGAAGAATATTTCATTTAATTTCTAATGTATGGAATGTAATGGTTATCAAGGGTTTTTCTATTGCACCATTAATTATTGAAGATATATTGCATAGAATCTAGATAGCCTCTTTACATGCATTACTCATATATTGAATGTGAATGGTAATCCCCTCGGTAAACTCTTGTTGTAGCTTTCCCAAGTGCCTTTGATCCCTCATAAAGATAATAGTTAGGATTTTGTTGCTAGGGCATCAAAATATCCTTATTCCTTTGCAAGATCTAGCTAATATTAAGCATCCATAGACTCACCATCAACCTAAGCACTCGGCAGTAGCCTTGTCTAGTTGGCGATCAACTTAAATTTTATCCACTAATTGAATTTCATCTTGTCTCTCTTCTTAAATTCGACCCTCTTAAGGATAAGCGACCTCAGCTAGGGCTTAGTGCGAATTGTTCTAGGAAGGAAAATTTTGGCATTGGAAGGATTCAACATCAAGAGTAAAAGTGGTTGCCTTAAAATCATTCCTCTTGGTGGCTAATCTCTCCATTTTTCTCCATAATTTCTTTTTCCCTAGCTATTTTGCCATAGGAAAAACCCTAGTTTGGCTAAGCTTCAACTTGTGGGCTTCTTGAAGGTTTCAAGCATCTTTCCCTTGATATTATTCATTGTTGGAAACTTCTTCTTAGCACCTTGACCTTGGGCCATTCCATTTCTATTTCAAAAGCTCTCTCTGTAGATAGGGCTCCCACCATGGGAATTCAGTGTGTTGTGGTCAAAATGCTAACTAAAATAATTAAAGGCATATGTTGAATTCAATGTGTTAAGGTATAAATACAGACTGGAACAATTAAAGCGCATATGTTGGTTGTAGTAAGTTATATTTACTCCAATCCATCAAAATTATGGATACATGAAATTCGAAATGGATTATCCCTCTATATATAACAAAACTCAAAGACAAGTATGTTTCATATTATGATTAATTATTGCATTCAATTCTCTTGTTTAAATTGTATATTGATTTTAATATCTTATTATGTATTTGTTGTAGATGTCTAGTTCTGGTGAGCATGAGTAAGTGGAATACAAATTGGAGTGTTTATCATTATATAACAAACTGTAGAGGAGGTGTGTTTGCTATTATGAATAATTATTGGTTTTATAATATGCTTACCATTACTATCTATGTGTGGATTTTAATTTTATTCAACCCAATTTTTTTCCTTTCAGTTGAGGAGACGACAGTGCATTAAAGATAATGTGCAAAGGGAAAGTTTGTAATTTTTGTTTTTTATTCTCTACATGTTTTGTTTTTGTTGAGTTTGAGCATAGTCATGTTTTTTGTTGTATTCTTTTAGCTTTGTTTTACATTTTTTTTCTCATTTCTTGTAGTTTGTTCTTGGATTTGTTTATTGGATGTGCAATAGGAAAGGATGGCAACAAGGAGAGAAAATCAAAGAGATAAGATGCAGCTTATCATTTCAAAAATGAAGGTGAATCACCTTTTAACTATATGCAATCCATTTCACTCATTGTTATCTTTCTCTTATTTGTGAATCCATTTGCTTGCTTTTCAATTTTTATTATGTTTTATATGTTGTCTCACACTCAACTATATTGATCTGCTTTGTGTAGTGAGTGACCACAATTGTATAGTCTATGAAGGTCAAGGTGAAGATACTCTAGACATTCTACCAACACAGCTTGGACGATTGGTAAGCCATATCTTTTTCCTACATAAGAATATTGTCCTTTAATCGACTAAAATATTTGTTTTTTGTGAATCGATTTATCCTTTTGTAATGCCTTCAGGGTAGTATGGTCTTGTTAATGGGTGTGAGGGTTGAGATTTTCCAAGAACTTCGACACAGAATAAAGTGAAATGTTATATTGAGGTTCACAATTTCAAGGCTTATTGTTCATGGTTGTTGTTGCTATAACATTAGCCAAGGGCAAACAAACAAGTATGTGTATGATTAATTTGTTGTTTTGTATATTTGTTATTCATTTTCTCTCGTGGTTTATTTGTGATCTCATATATAATATTACTTTGTGCAGTGAGTGATTGTAGTTGCAGTATCTATGATGGTGCAACGTATTTGTTCTTGCTCCGCGTCACATGCGCACCTCCACGCAACGTGCCTTGTAGAGGAGGTGGGTAAGGTCGAGCAAACAAGCATATTGACCTTTCAACCAACCAACCATCGTGCTAACATACAACACTACTGCCTTGTGGACCCTGGGATTTTGGGTGTTCAATATGTTTAGATATGCTTAGATTCCTCTTTCGAAAAATTTACATCTTATGAAAACATTGTTTGTATTACTTGTAGTAGAAGTAAATCTAGTTTATAAAATTTATATTTTTTTTAGAGTTAGCACAAAATATAACTGGACTCGAACTATGTTGCACGACAAGCTCATACCTTCAAACTCTTTAGTTTAAATTCTATTAGAAATCTAATATTTTATTGTATATCTAGTTCAAATGGCTTGTTCCATTGTGGATGAATACATGAAATACAAAATGGACTCTCCCCTTTTATATAGTAGTCTTAAGGAAAGGTGTGTTTCTTATGATGATTGATTATTGCATTCGACTCTTAAGTTTAACTTTGATAACGATTCTAATATGTTATTTTGTATTTGTTGTAGATGGCTTGTTTTGATGAGCACGAACAAGTGGAATACAAAAGAGAGTGTCCATCGTTATAAAACAAACTCTAGGGGAGGTGCGTTTTCTATTATGAATAATTATTGGTTTTGAAATATGTTTACCATTACTAATTGTGTGTATATTTGATAACGATTCTAATATGTTATTTTGTATTTGTTGTAGATGGCTTGTTTTGATGAGCACGAACAAAGTGGAATAAAAAGAGAGTGTCCATCGTTATAAAACAAACTCTAGGGGAGGTGCGTTTTCTATTATGAATAATTATTGGTTTTGAAATATGTTTACTATTACTAATTGTGTGTATATTTTAACATTATTCAACCCACTTTTTTTCCTTTCATCAGAGGACAACACATTGTAGGAGAGATGATGTGCAAAGGGGATATTTGCAATTTTTCTTTGTTCTTGCTTGGATGTTTTGTTTTCTGAGTTTGAGCATGGCCATGATTTGAGTTGTACTTATTTTCCTTCTTTTTGTTGGATCATTATTTGTAGTTTTGTCGTGGTTTCATTTATTGGGTTTGTTGTCCTTGCTTTGCTTTGTTTTGTTTTTTTTTTTTCACGTTTTTTGTAGTTTGGTCTTGGTTGAATTTGTTGGGTGTGCAAAAGGAAATAAAGGAAGCAAACAGAAAAAATGGAGGTTATTTTTCCTAAATGAAGGTGAGTTAACATACCTATATGTAATGCATTTCACTTAAAAGTATCTTTTGCTAATTTGTGGCTCCACTTGCTTGTTATTCAATTTATTAAGTGTTATCTATTTTCTTATAACCAACTATAATGATCTTATTTATCTAGTGAACGACTACAATTGTATAATCTATAAAGGTCAAGTGTTGAAGATACACTAGAAAATTTTCAAACTTGGCACAATGGATGAGTGAGCCATACTTTTCTCCTACAAAATACTACTGTCCTTTAATACACTAGAATATTTGATTTTTGCACAACGATTTATGCTTTTGTTCTAGTGAGCACGAGTAGTGAAATACAAAATGGAGTATTTATCATTATATAACAAACTCTAGAGGAGGTGTGTTCGCTATTATGAATAATGATTGGTTTTTTAATATGCCTACCATTACTATCTATGTTTGGATTTTAATGTTACTCACCCCACTTTTTTTCCTTTCAGATGAGGAGAGGATACTGCAGTCGAGATAATGTGCAAGGGGGAAATTTGATATTTTTGTTTGTTATTGTCTACATGTTTTTTTTTGTTGAGTTTGAGAATATAGTCATGCTTTTTGTTGTATTTGTTTAGCTTTGTTTTATATTTTTTTCTCATTTCTTGTAGTTTGGTCTTGGTTTTGATTATTGGATGTGCAATAGGAAAAGAAGGCAACAAGGAGAGAAAATAAAAAAGATAAGATGGAGCTTCTTGTTTCATAAATGAAGGTGAATCACCATAACTATATGCAATGCATTTCACTCACAATTATCTTTCGCTCATTTGTGAATCCATTTGCTTGCCTTTCAATTTATAATATGTTTTATATGTGGTTTCACACTCAACTATATCAATCTAAATTGCGTAGTGAGCCACCACAATTGTATAGTCTATCAAGGTCAAGGTGAAGATACCTTAGACATTCTACCAACACAAGTTGGATGATTAGTAAGCCATATTTTTTTCCTACATAAGAATATTGTCCTTTAATCAACTGAAATATTTGTTTTTTGCGAATCGATTTATCCTTTTGTCATGCCTTCATGGTAGTAGGATCTTGTTAATGGGTGTGAGGTTTGAGATTTTCCAATAACTTCGACACTGGGAAAAAAGGGAAATGCTATATTGAGGTTCGCAATTTCAGGGCTTATTGTTCATGGTTGTTACTGATATAACATTAGCCAAGGGCGAACATGTATGTGTATGATTAATTTGTCGCTTTGTATATTTGTTATTCATTTTCTCTCGTGGTTTATTTGTGATCTCATATATAATATTACTTTATGCAGTGAATGACTATAGTTGCAGTGTCTAAGATTGTGCAGCATATGTGTTCTCGCTCCACATCACATGCACACCCCCAAACAATGTGCCTTGTAGAGGAGGTAGGTAAGGTCGAGCAGACAAGCATACTGACCCTTCAACTTATCAAACATCGTGCTAAGATACAACACTATTGCCTTGTGGACCCTGGGATTCTGGATGTTCAATATGTTTAGATATGCTTAGATTCCTTTCCTGAAAAATTTACATCTTATGAAAACATTGTTTCTATTACTTGTAGTAGAAGTACATCTAGTTTATAAAATTTATATTTTTTGGGATATAGCACAGAATATAACTGGACTCGAACTAAGTTGCATGACAGGTTCATACCTTCAAACTCTCTAGTTTAAATTCTATTAGAAACCTAATATTTTATTGTATATCTAGTGCAAATGGCTTGTTCCATTGAGCATGAATACATGAAATACAAAATGGACTCTCCCCTTTTATATAATATTCTTAAGGAAAGGTGTGCCTCTTATGAAGATTAATTATTACGTTCGACTCTTTAGTTTAACTTATATAATGATTCTAATATCTTATTTTGTATCTGTTGTCCCTGGCTTGTTTTGACGAGCACGAACAAGTGGAATACAAAAGAGAGTGTCCATCGTTATAAAACAAACTCTAGGGCAAGTGCGTTTTCAATTATGAATAATTATTTGTTTTGAAATATGTTTATCATTACTAATTGTGTGTATATTTTAAGCTTATTCAACCCACTTTTTTTCCTTTTAGCCGAGAACAACAAATTGTAGGAGAGATGATGTGCAAAGGGGATATTTGTAAATTTTCTTTGTTCTTGGTTGAATGTTTTGTTCTTTGAGTTTGAGCATGGCCATGCTTTGAGTTATGGTATAAATAAAAACTGAACTGTTGCTTTTTGTACTGCTGCCCATGACACAGCTACATCTGTACTGCAAGTCTCTTTCAAAATGTTGCATCATGCTGCCCATAGCACTGTCACTGCTAGAAATTACACTGTAACTCATTTACCAAGAAGTAAATGACTTCACCCAAAGAAGTAAAATATGAGATGCTTTCATAAACAACTATAATGACAGGCTCATACCTTATATAAGGATTCTAATATCTTATTTTGTATCTGTTGTAGATGGCTTGTTTTAATGAGCACGAACAAGTGGAATACAAAAGAGAGTGTCCATCGTTATAAAACAAACTCTAGGGCAGGTGCGTTTTCTATTATGAATAATTATTTGTTTTGAAATATGTTTATCATTACAAATTGTGTGTATATTTTAAGCTTATTCAACCCACTTTTTTTCCTTTTAGCTGAGAACAACACATTGTAGGAGAGATGATGTGCAAAGGGGATATTTGTAAATTTTCTTTGTTCTTGGTTGAATGTTTTGTTCTTTGAGTTTGAGCATGGCCATGCTTTGAGTTATGGTATAAATACAAACTGAAACAATTAAAGCGCATTTGTTGGTGTGTAGTAAGTTATATTTACTACAATCCATGAAAATTATGGACACATGAAATACAAAATGGATTATCCCCCTTTATATAACAAAACTCAAAAACAAGTATGTTTCATATTATGATTAATTATTGCATTCAATTCTCCAATTTAAATTGTATATTGATTTTAATATCTTATTATGTATTTGTTGTAGATATCTTGTTCTGGTGAGCACGAGTAAGTGGAATACAAAATGGAGTGTTTAACATTATATAACAAACTCTAGAGGGGGTGTGTTTACTATTAGGAATAATTATGGGTTTTTTAATATGCTTACAATTACTATCTATATTAGCATTTTGATGTTATTCACCCCAGACTTTTAACTTTCAGGTGAAAAGAGGACACTGCAGTAGAGATAATGTGCAAAGGTGAAGTTTGAAATTTTTGTTTGTTGTTGTCTACATGTTTTGTTTTTGTTGAGTTTGAGCATAGTCATGCTTTTTGTTGTAATTGTTTAGCTCTGTTTTACATTTTTTTCTCATTTCTTGTAGTTTGGTCTTGGTTTTGTTTATTGGATGTGCAATAGGAAAGAAAGGCAACAAGGAGAGAAAATCAAAGAGATAAGATGGAGCTTACCATTTCATAAATGAATGTGAATCACCTTAACTATGTGCAATTCATTTCACCCACAATTATCTTTCGCTCATTTATGAATCCATTTGCTTGCTTTCCATTTTATAATATGTTTTATGTGTGGTCTCACACTCAACTATATCGATTTGCTTTGTGTAGTGAGCAACCACAATTGTATAGTGTATGAAGGTCAAGGTGAAGATACCCTAGACATTCTACCAACATGGCTTGGACAATTAGTAAGCCATATTTTTTTTCCTACATAAGAATATTTCCCTTTAATCCACTGAAATATTTGTTTCTTGCAGATCGATTTATACTTTTGTAATGCCTTCAGGGTAGTATGATCTTGTTAGTGGGTGTGATGTTTGAGAGTTTCCAAGAACTTCAACATAGAATAAAGGAAATGCTATATTGAGGTTCATAATTTCAGGGCTTATTGTTCATGGTTGTTGCTGCTATAACATTAGCCAAGGGAAAACAGGTACACTTTGTATATTTGTTATTCATTTTGTCTTGTCGTTTATTTGTGATCTCATATATAATATTAGTTTGTGCAGTGAGTGACTATAGTTGAAGTTTCTAAGATGGTGCAACATATGTGTTCTTTCTCCATATCACATGCACACCCCCACACAACGTGCCTTGTAGAGGAGGTGGGTAAGGTTGAACACACAAGCTCATACCTTCAAACTCTCTAGTTTAAGTTCTATTAGAAATCTAATATTTTAATTTCATATGTAGTGCAAATGGCTTGTTCCATTGAGCATGATTACATGAAATACAAAATGGACCTCTCCCCTTTTATATAATAGTCTTAAGGGAAGGTATGTTTCTTATGACGATTAATTATTGCGTTCAACTCTTTAGTTTAACTTATATAATGATTATAATATCTTATTTTGTATCTGTTGTAAATGGCTTGTTTTGATGAGAATGAACAAGCAGAATACAAAAGATAGCGTCCATCGTTATAAAAGAACTCTAGGGGAGGTGCGTTTTCTATTATGAATAATTATTGGTTTTGAAATATGGTTACCATTACTAATTGTGTGTTTATTTTAACCTTATTCAACCCACTTTTTTTCCTTTCCGCAGAGGACAACACATTGCAGGAGAGATGATGTGCAAAGGGGATATTTGCAATTTTTCTTTCTTCTTCTTTGGATGTTTTGTTTTTTGAGTTTGAGCATGGCCATGCTTTGAGTTGTGCTTTTTTCCTTTGTTTTTTTTTTGGCTCTTTTTTTGTAGTTTGGTCTTGGTTTCATTTGTTGGGTTTGTTGTACTCGCTTTCCTTTGTTTTCTCCTTTTTTGTGTTTGGTATTGGTTTCATTTGTTGGGTGTGCAAAAGGAAACGAAGGAAGCAGACAGAGAAAGAAATGAAGGAAGCAGATAGAGAAAATGAAGGTTATTGTTCATAAATGAAGGTGAGTTAACATACATATATGCAGTGCATTTCACTTAAAAATATATTTTGCTAATTGGTCCCTCCACTTTTTTTGTTATTAAATTTATTATGTGTTATCTATGCTTTTATAATAAACTATAATGATCTTTTTTATGTAGTGAACGACTACAATTATATAATCTACAAAGGTCAAGTGGTGAAGATACACTAGAAATAATACAAACTTGGCACAAAGGATTGGTGAGCCATGATTTTCTCCTTCAAAATACTATTTTCCTTTAATACACTAAAATATTTGCTTTTTGCACAACGTTTGTCCTTTTGTAAATGTTTCGAGGTAGTATGATCTTATTCATGTGTGAGAGATTCAAGAATTTTTCCTAAAACTTCGATACAAAAAAATAGAAATGTTATACTTGAGGTTCACATTTTTAGTGCTTATTTTTCATGATTGTTGCTAAGATATTATTAGCCAAGGGAGTGCAGGTATGTGTGTGCTTAATTCAAGCGTAAGCTTGTTGATTTTTCCACGACACTCAAGAATCTGGTTTGACTCTAAAATCACGAACACAAACACACTCAAATGCAACTACTCTTCTACTTTGCAGAATGAAATAACATACATCAGTGAATAAACTAGTGCGAATGACAATTCTTTTCTTTGTAAACCCTCTACTTGTTATATTACAAACTATAATACAATTGTCTTAGGGTTCACGTACTCAGGATTATGGCCCTTACATACAACCTTGATATAAGTATACAATTAGGTCTTGGTGTCAACTGCTATGACCACCAATCTACTCTAAACAAAGTACACTTGACCTACTTGTTGACAACACACACTATAGCCCTTTTAGTCCACATACCTTGAACACAACTGGCAGATCCTGTTGCCGCCCAATTTGCTGATCAGTGCACTTGCATCTAAAGTTTCCACTATGAATGATCACAACTCTTTTTGTGTCAATGAACTTTGGTTCACGGATTTTCCCACTAGCAACCTTCTAACTCCATTAAGAGGTTTGCTCCTTGGGTCTTTTGGATATGCCCCTCTTGTCAACCACATGGTTCCTTTCATAAGTTGAACTAGGTGTCCACTACTTTGTCTCGTAACAACCCATTGATTCCTTTCATGAACATTGTACTTGAGGTCTTCTAGACTACCCACTTGCCAACGTCCTGGATGCTCTAGAATGGTAGTCCTAGACCACCCCAATTATAGCCCTCTCGACTGCCCTTTCATCCTTCAAAGCTCAACCCTTAGGGCTTCTAAAATTACCCATACACACTCAACACCATGACTAATCTAGGACTTCCAAGACGGTTGTTTCTTCTGCAATTTGTCTCCTTAAATTGTCTAGATCTAGGGCTATTCCAAACAACCCACCAACAATGATAAGATGCATTCTAAAGGGATTCAAAATTATGCATACCCATTGCACACCATGGCTTGTCTAGGTCTTACAACACTTTTGTTTCTTTTGCGATTTGTCTCCTTAAATTGTCCAGATCTAGGGCTATTCCAAACAACCCACCAACAGTGATAAGATGCATTCTGTATCACTGTTTTTAGGGCTAATTACAACTATTGTTCAAACATTTGAACAAACTGTGAAAATTCCTGAATCTAACAAATTAGAAACCCCTACTGCAATTTTTGGTATACTATTTCGTACTTGTTCTTTACATTAACAAGTTATTTAATTGCATAAACATTGAAGTAAACACAAATGCAACCTTCACAAATATACAGATCATGCACTGAAATAAATTGAGACAATCACATAAGGGACACCGTTATTTGGACAATCGTCCCCAGAAAAACCTAATGCGGGAAAACCGGTGCAACATATAGGGGGTTTGTATTAAGCAGATTCGTGAATACAACTAGGATGCCAGAATTGACTCACCCTTCAGAGAATATCCTTGGTAGTGGTACCTCTCTTTGGAGACAGATATTCCAGCAAATCAGCAACTGGATGATCAAACCCACAGTTAGTCTCACTGTTCCTTGTGTTAGACAACGAAAGCTGCTCCAAGCACTACTCTGGAACTGTGTCACCCTCCCCCGGCTCAGGATTTGCTGATCGACTCCTAGTCTGTACCGCATAGTCTGCCAACGCCGCCTCTGAGGCCTTCTCCGTCCTCTGCGTCAACCTCTACAACCTTCTGCGTCCTCTGCGCTGGCTCCTCAGGCCTATGCGTCAACCGTTCTTGGGCTTGTGCTAACTCTTCCGACATTGCACTGCCTCTCTGCTATGTATTCTTCAGCCTTGGATGAAAATCCCTTGCTGAACTATCCCTCACTGCAACTGATCCCTAACTCGATTTCCTCAGCAAACCTAGCCGCAAAAAATCAAATTCTTGATCTCTCTTGGTGTGTCTCTAATTGAAATTGAAGCCTCCTCTTATACTTTTCCTGTTGATGATTCAACGACCAAGATTAAGTCCCTAATCAATGGCTAAGATTAGAATTGGTTTGATCCTCGTCACTTAGAACTTTCTCACCCATTTTATATTTTTTTTTTTTGACTTTAATGGATAGTTGTATTGCTGGGTGGCAAAACAGCTGCCGCGTGCTAGGATACATCACAGATTGGCCCAAAAGTTCTTTTTACATTGAAAGGAGATTCACCCTTTGTTTCAGCGGAAGGTGTCGCCATTGGAGGCTGACCTCTGTTGCCGGATTTGGAGTTTGCGGATGGACCGTCCTTGGAGGACCTGATGAAGGAGATTCGCTCTTTGAGACCGCCTTTCATTGTTTGAAATCCATTCAATTTGCCGGAGTTGAAATGGTCTGTTCAATGCTGCTTTGAGCCTGTGATTGGCGACTTTTGCCTGATCTTCCTCCAGCCACTAACTCCATGGACAAAGGATATACAATCCACCATTTGAATGATCCAAAGACGCTTGCCTCGGACAGAACATGAAGATCCTGCTCCGCTGCTTGGAGGATTGAAAGCCGGCGCCTCTAATCATTTGGAATTGAGTGCCTACCAATTGATCCAGTTGCGAGAGATGGCAAACTATTTCAGTAACAGCCGAACAACGTTTGGTGTAAATCTGAAAAGGCCTGCTACAGAAGTCCATTGGTCCAGAGCAAATGATTCGAATCCCCAGAGCTGCAAAGAGAACTGACTTGCTGAAAAGTAGGTCTAACGGATTAAGGAATGATGCAGAGAGACTCTTCGGAATTGACTGAGAGGATTCTTTGGCTTCAGGCTGAGCCAAGATTGGCTTCCAGATCAGCTTGAGAGTTCAGGTGTCTCAGGATATGGTAAAAGGAGACTGTTCGAAACTTGGCCAGAATGGATCTTATTTTCTTGAGAATGAGGGCTAAGTGGATCTGCGAGGGATTTTAGAGGGAGTTCAGCGCTTGAATGATAAGTCTGGAGTCACCGAAGACCGTCAGGGAGTGAATGTTCTGGTTTAGAGCCAGCGAAAGCCCCTGCCACAGTGCCAGAGCCTCTGCTCTGTTATTTGTTTCGAATCCAAGACCCTAATGAAACCTAAGCAAAGTAGAGCCATCAGGTTTCAGAAGAACACTGCCCCCACCCGCAGCCCCAAGGTTGCCTTTGGAGGCCCCGTCGAAGAAGAGACAGTGGTCATCGAGAGCAGCACGCCACTTTAGAAACTCCTGTTCTTCCAGGTGGATTTCCCACTTTGCATGGACAGAGGCCGGGGAAGAAGGATTGATTTGATAATTAGGAACAAAATCTTTCAGCCAGAGTTCCTCCTCATTGTCCAGAGTCGCTTCATTCTTTAATGTTAGATTAGCGTCCAAAGTCTCTCCCAAGAGTGCTTTGATTTTGGAGATCACGTTGTTTGTAGTGCTGGTTTCACCCCTGAACAATCTATTGTTCCTTTCCAGCCATAACTTCCAGCAAGTGTATTTGGGGATCCACATCCATACAGTCTTTAGGAGGGTTTTTTTAATGAGGCAGGACGAAGATAACTTGGCCCACTCATGAAAAAGATTTGGAATATTTCTTGGCAGCTCAACCTTATCAGCCCTAGACGTCAGAACCCCCTTCCAAACAACTGTGGCAAACGGGCATAGTAAGATCAGATGATTAGTTGTTTCTTCCTTAGACAAACACAAAGGGCATCTGGATGGCCCTTCCATTCCACGAATTCTTAGATTATCTCCAGTGAGAATACTGTTGTGAGCTAGCGTCCAGCAAAAGAAGTCTACTTTTGGGAGCAACTGAAAGGCCTAGAGAAAATTCCATTGCGTTGGGTCAGGAGGAACATTAGAGACAACAATCAAATTTTTGTAACCTTTAGAGACCGAAAAAGAGCCAGAACGAGAGCCCCACCCTCTTTTGTCCTTAGCTGTAGCTGAAATGGGCGATTTCCCTTGGAGATGGTCTAATAGTAATGAAGCTTCAGATTGTAAACGGTGTGGTACCTCTCCCAGGTTTCAGCTGCCCCACCATCTATCAGAATCCTCCGTCTAGGTGGATATGTCCCAAAGGGTTTCCATATTGTTGTCCTGAAGCCAAGATTTAATGTTTGCAAGACCTTCTACTTGGTTCAATGGCTGATCTCCTAGGATCTGGTCATCCCATAATTTGATGTTTTTCCCATTACTTGGGATCCAGTAGAGGTTAGACCTGAAATGCTCTAGAGCAGAGAGGCATAGCTTGAAAATTGGAGAGCCTTTGTTGGTTTTTGGCGGTCGATCCAAACATCTCAATCGCTGACCTTGAAAATATTTCTTCCACAGGAATTTCTTACTCCAGTTAACTTTCCCAGCTACAATATTCCACAAGATTTTAGAGCCTAGTGCGAGAGTTTGTGCCGCCAAATCTTTCATTTGCAGTCCTCCTTCCAAGAATGGTCTCTTAATGGTTCCCCAATTAACCAAATGAAGTCTTCTTTCATTATTTTTTCCCCCTTCCCAAAGGAATCTCCTCAGAATACCATCCATTTTACTGAGAAAGGTTTTGGGAGCAAGCAGAATGGAGTGTTGAAAAAGAGGCATACTTATTAGCACAGATTTCATAAGAATTATTTTCCCAGCATTATTCAGCCAGGAGGCTCCCCAGGCCTGAATTCTAAGCTTAAGCTTGTCTAAGAGGGGCATCCAGTGGGCAACTTTAGGTATGGATTTGAAGATTGGTATCCCAAGATATTTAAAGAACTCCCAGGTCTGACACACTTGCATCTCAAGGAGCCTAGAAATGTCAACCAGATCTTTAATCGAGCAGTTCCAGCCATAGATTGTGCTTTTTAAATAGTTTATCTTGCTGCCTGAGGCCTCCTTATAAATGTCCAATTCGTTCTTAAATGATTTGGCCGAGATGATGCTCGCTCCTCCAAGGAGCAGAGTATCATCGACAAATTGGGCGTGGTTTATATCTTTAACATTGTGAACCATTCTAAGGCCTGGTAGAGAGTGAACCTGTTGACAATAATCCAGCTGGAAACTCAACACTGAGGCTTGAATAGCATAGAGAAGAGGGGACAGCGGACAACCTTGTCTTAATCCCCTAGATGCATTAAAAAATTCTGTAGAGCGGCCATTTACCAGTGGTACTATCCAAGGAGAGGCAATGCAGGCTTTCACCCAATTTATGAAGGTTATTGAGAAGTCCATTTTCTTCATTACAGTGAACAGGAAGTCATGCCTCACTCTGTCGAATGGATTTGCCAGATTGAGTTTTATCACCATTCCTTTCTCTTTTCTTTGGCAACTTGAATGAACTGCCTCTTGTACCAGCACAATATTATCCAGAATCTTTCTCCCTTTGATGAAGCCTCCTTGGTTCTCCGGAATGATGTCCGGCAGGATATTCTTGAGACGGATGGATATGATCTTGGTAATCAGTTTATAGCTAGTATTACACAACGAGATGGGGCGGAATCTACTGAAATCTGTAGCTCCTTTCTCTTTCGGAAGCAAAGCAAGGAAGGCTGAGTTGGTACGACCTCCTATTTTAGAGCAAGATTGGGACTTCCTGACCATACGCAGAAGGTCTTTATTGATAATTGGCCAGCAGGACTGAAGGAACCTAGCAGTGAACCCATCAGGCCCTGGTGCCTTATCCGGCTCCATGCAGTCCAAGGCATTCTTGAGCTCATCCAAGCTGATCGGAGCAGTCAGCATAGTGTTGACAGACTCTTGAACGCAGAGGGGGATTAGATTAATCGGATAGGCATTGGTGTCAATAGGAGGGTTAGCAGGCGCTGAATAAAGCTCTTTGAAAAAGGTGAAGGCTGCTCTCTTGATGCCTTCAAAATCTTTAACCACTGTATCATGGGATCGAATTTTTGAAACATTTTTGAATTGCTTATGAGCTTCAGCCTGCTTATGGAAGAAACTGGTATTTTTGTCACCGGCCTGTAACCATAAATTCCTGGATTTTTGTCTCCAATACTCCTCTTCGTCCCTACTAGCTTTATGGAGGGCTTTTTGTAACTCGACTTCTTTCTGGAGCAGACTTTGGGTAACATCAGAGTCCTCCATTGATGATTGGAGAGCAGCTAGGTTATCTAATGCATCTTTTCTCTTGGCAGCTGGGGTTTTCAAAGTTTTAGCCCACTCCTTGAGCCTTTTCTTAAGAGCACGCAACTTTTCTTCTCACACAAAGAAAGGGGATCCCAGAACATGACGGTTCCAGACTTCAGACACCACCTCATGGAAACCCTCTTGCTAAATCCACAAAGGGCTAAATCTAAAGGGAATGGGGCCAATAAAACCATCCTTGGAGAGCTCGAGACTAATGGGTTTATGGTCGGAAGAGCAGTTAATCAGAATCTTGGAAGAGGCCATTAGACCACTAGCAATGAAGGAGGTTTGGACAAGGAAACGGTCCAAACGAGCAACGATGTGGTTGTGACCTAACCTTTTGTTAGACCAAGTGTATTTCCCAGCTGATGGCTTGATATCCTCCTGATCCCAGCTAATCATTATATCTTCTACCCATTCTCTAGCTGGGTCCCTTACAGGAGAACCCCCTTTTTTCTCTTCAGCAGCTAGAGTAACGTTCAGATCCCCTGCAATAATGATGTTTTCTGGATTGTGCAATAAAAGAAAAGACTGGAGCGAGTCCC
The DNA here is from genome assembly GCA_000404065.3 of Pinus taeda. Classification (NCBI taxonomy): domain Eukaryota; kingdom Viridiplantae; phylum Streptophyta; class Pinopsida; order Pinales; family Pinaceae; genus Pinus; species Pinus taeda. The sequence continues at coordinate 12,535 of APFE030864493.1, read as the reverse complement.
AGCAAAATTTTTTCTCCGTAGGAGAGACCGGAGCATATAGGTTGAACATACTTACTTGATGACCAGAGTCTTTGTGGAGGAGCTGAGTGAAGATCTAGTGAAGGCTTCTTTCTTCTTGAATTAAGTCATATTTGGAGCTGTCCCAGAAGGAGGCAATCCCACCAGAGGCGCCTCGAGCACTAACAACTCTTTCGGGTCCTTTGCGCCAGAAATTTTTGCTGGAATGGAGGAGGAGAGTGTCCTCTAGCTTTGTCTCCTGGATGAGAAGGATTTTAGGCGAATGCAGCCTCACGATGTCTTTTAGGGATTCTTCTTTCAATCTGCTACCTAATCCTCTACAATTCCAGGAGACGTACTTCATTATTTACTGGAATGGGAAGGAGAGGCTCCTTTTGGAGCCCTGTTGTGCTTGCGCCCGGATCTGGTGTCCATCATTCCTTTGAGAGTTTTCTGGGAGCCTTGGAGAACATCACTATAAGTTATCTCCTCTCTCTGTTTCTTCTTGGATTTCCGGCCCCTAGTCGATTTGATAGGAGAGATTTGTGAACTGTTTGATTCAGAGTCTTTTTCTTCTGATTCTTCCCCTGAGTCGGAGGCAAGATTAATGTGCTCGTCATTGCCAGCGAATCCCCCTTGATCAATTTCTACTAGGGGGACAATTGTTTCTTCTTCGGTTTCTTTCCATTTCTTCGATTGATCTTCAGTTTCTTCATGGTTCTCTGAGGCATTCACCTTTTCGCCTGAGGAGGGACCATCCTTTGAGACTGGTATGGTCTTGGAGTTGGTCTGGGGGTTCCCCATTGGACCTGATTTCTTCTACTCATTGGGCTTTGAGACAACCTTGCCCCTTTTTATTTCTTTCCATCCTTCTTCTTCGACTTGGTCCCCTGATGGGGCTTTGGGGCAGATCCGTTGGAAGTGACCGTGCTCATGGCAGATTCTGCATTTGAATGGCAGTTGCTCGTAGTCCAGCTTCTGGAAGTGGATCCAATCTCCAACTGTAAGTTTGATGGCCTCGGGCAGACCGACTTCCAAGTCAACTTCCACACAAATTCTGGCGCAGGTGTATTGGCCCTTGTGATCAACTTTGTCGATGAATCTACCCAGTCCATTTCCTATCTTTTGCAAGGATTTATAGCTCCAGCAGTGTAATGGAAGGTAGGGGAGACGGACCCAAACAGAAACCTCCTTTGGGACATCGACTGAAGGGTCGAAGTCGGGGGTCCATTTATTCAGATAGAGACCTTGATTTTCCATGAAATATGGGCCCTTTCTGAACACCAGATCTCGGTCTTCCTTGGTAGTAAATTCGAAAATGAAAAAACCTCTGCCTACAACATAGCTGATCACGTTGTTGGGCAGCAGGGGCCTCCAGTTTCTTTGAACCCAATCATTAGTCGATTTTGTTGTTGGCCAACGACCCATAAATTGCCCCACCAGACCTCTGTCAGCCAAGGCAAGAGCGATTTTGATAGGTTGATCTTCTGGCAAAGCAATTTCTGGGATTTCATCAAGCTTTTTGATAAACTTCAGAACGTCTGGATGGGAACGTTTTTTCCCCTTATGAGATATCAGTCTTCGAAATGCCTCTGCTGTTGGAGTTGGTGGGGTGGGAGAGGACTCCCCACCCCCTGGCGAACCCATAGCGGCACAAACTTGGCAGTGCAGACCTAACCAGATCTCGCAGAGGAGCAGAGCGCACGCGTCTCTCACCCATTTTATATTAATACACATTAATATTTTTATTTTCCAAACTTAGACTTAGGATCCCATTAAAAATATTAATTATTTTAATATCTCTACATCCGGGTGGAATTTCTCTAAACAATTTTTGGGTATTGTAGATTTCATGTGCCTTAGCCTCTCCACCAAATTTCATGGGTAGAGCACATCGGATGCTACTAAAAATGAACACTCCTTAGTGAGGAATGTGCTCTAGTAATGCTTCAACATAGAAGCATCACACTGATCTTTCGCATCAGTCCTTTGCGCTGATGCTAGGCTTGCTGCCTCACATCCACTGCACTGCTGCTTTCTGTACTGCTGCCCATGACACTGCTACATCTGTAATGCAAGTCTCTTTCAAAACGCTGCATCGTGCTGCCCATAGCACTGCCATTGCTAGCAATTGCACTGCAACTCATTTACCAAGAAGTAACTGACTTCACCCAAAGAAGTAAAATATGAGATGTTTTCATAAACAACTATAATGACAGGCTCATACCTTCAAACTCTCTAGTTTAAATTCTATTAGAAATCTAATATATTATTGTATATCTAGTGCAAATGGCTTGTTCCATTGAGCATGAATACATGAAATACAAAATAGACTCTCCCCTTTTATATAATATTCTTAAGGAAAGGTGTGTCTCTTATGAGTATTAATTATTAAGTTTGACTCTTTAGTTTAACTTATATAATAATTCTAATATCTTATTTTGTATCTTTTGTAGATGGCTTGTTTTGATGAGCGCGAACAAGTGGAATACAAAAGAGAGTGTCCATCGTTATAAAACAAACTCTGGGGTAGGTGCGTTTTCTATTATGAAAAATTATTTGTTTTGAAATATGTTTATCATTACAAATTGTGTGTATATTTTAAGCTTATTCAACCCACTTTTTTTCCATTTAGTCGAGAAAAACACATTGTAGGAGAGATGATGTGCAAAGGGGATATTTGCAATTTACAAAATAGACTCTCCCCTTTTATATAATATTCTTAAGGAAAGGTGTGTCTCTTATGAGTATTAATTATTAAGTTTGACTCTTTAGTTTAACTTATATAATAATTCTAATATCTTATTTTGTATCTTTTGTAGATGGCTTGTTTTGATGAGCACAAACAAGTGGAATACAAAAGAGAGTGTCCATCGTTATAAAACAAACTCTGGGGTAGGTGCGTTTTCTATTATGAAAAATTATTTGTTTTGAAATATGTTTATGATTACGAATTGTGTGTATATTTTAAGCTTATTCAACCCACTTTTTTTCCATTTAGTCGAGAACAACACATTGTAGGAGAGATGATGTGCAAAGGGGATATTTGCAATTTTTCTCTGTTCTTGGTTGAATGTTTTGTTTTTTGAGTTGAGCATGGCCATGCTTTGAGTTATGGTATAAATACAAACTGAAACAATTAAAGCGTATTTGTTGGTGTGTAGTAAGTTATATTTACTACAATCCATAAAAATTATGGACACATGAAATACAAAATAGATTATCCCCCTTTATATAACAAAACTCAAAAACAAGTATGTTTCATATTATGATTAATTATTGCATTCAATTCTCCAATTTAAATTGTATATTGATTTTAATATCTTATTATGTATTTATTGTAGATATCTTGTTCTGGTGAGCATGAGTAAGTGGAATACAAAATGGAGTGTTTATCATTATATAATAAACTCTAGCGGGGGTGTGTGTACTATTAAGAATAATTATGGGTTTTTTAATATGCTTACCATTACTATCTATATTAGCATTTTAATGTTATTCACCCCAGTGTTTTCCCTTTTAGGTGAGGAGAGGACACTGCAGTAGAGATAATGTGCAAAGGTGAAGTTTGCAATTTTTGTTTGTTATTGTCTAAATGTTTGGTTTTTGTTGAGTTTGAGCATAGTCATGCTTTTTGTTGTACTTGTTTAGCTCTGTTATACATTTTTTTTTTCTCATTTCTTGTAGTTTGGTCTTGGTTTTGTTTAGTGGATGTGCAATAGGAAAGGAACGCAACAAGGAGACAAAATCATAGAGATAAGATGGAGCTTATCATTTCATAAATGAAGGTGAATCACCTGAACTATGTGCAATTCATTTCACCCAAAATTATCTTTCGCTCATTTATGAATCCATTTGCATGCTTTTCATTTTATAATATCTTTCATATGTGGTGTCACACTCAACTAAATCGATTTTCTTTGTGTAGTAAGCAACCACAATTGTATAGTCTATGAAGGTCAAGGTGAAGATACCCTAGACATTCTGCCAACATGGCTTGGACGATTGGTAAGCCATATTTTTTTCCTACATAAGAATATTGCCCTTTAATCCACTGAAATATTTGTTTCTTGCAGATCGATTTATCCTTTTGTCATGCCTTCAGGGTAGTATGATCTTGTTAATGGGTGTGATGTTTGAGAGTTTCCAAGAACTTCGACATAGAATAAAGGAAATGCTATATTGAGGTTCATAATTTCATGGCTTATTGTTCATGGTTGTTGCTGCTATAACATTAGCCAAGGGCAAACAGGTACGCTCTGTATATTTGTTATTCATTTTCTCTTGTTGTTTATTTGTGATCTCATATATAATATTAGTTTGTGGAGTGAGTGACTCTAGTTTCAGTGTCTAAGATGGTGCAGCATATGTGTTCTTGCTCCACATCACATGCACACCCCCACACAACGTGCCTTGTAGAGGAGGTGGATAAGGTTGAGCAGACAAGCTCATACCTTCAAACTCTCTAGTTTAAATTCTATTAGAAATTTAATATTTTAATTTCATATCTAGTGCAAATGGCTTGTTCCATTGAGCATGATTACATGAAATGCAAAATGGACTCTTCGCTTTTATATAATAGTCTTAAGGGAAGGTATGTTTCTTATGATAATTAATTATTGCGTTCAACTCTTCAGTTTAACTCATATAATGATTCTAATATCTTATTTTGCATCTGTTGTAGATGGCTTGTTTTGATGATCACGAACAAGCAAAATACAAAAAATAGCGTCCATCGTTCTAAAAGAACTCTAGGGGAGGTGCGTTTTCTATTATGAATAATTATTGGTTTTGAAATATGGTTACCATTACTAATTGTGTGTTTATTTTAACCTTATTCAACCCACTTTTTTTCCTTTCAGCAGAGGACAACACATTGCAAGAGAGATGATGTGCAAAGGGGATATTTGCAATTTTTCTTTCTTCTTGTTTGGATGTTTTGCTTTCTTAGTTTGAGCATGGCCATGCTTTGAGTTGTGCTTTTTTTCCTTTGTTTTTTTTGTTCTCATTTTTTGTAGTTTGGTCTTGGTTTCATTTGTTGGGTTTGTTGTACTCGCTTTCCTTTGTTTTCTCCTTTTTTGTGTTTGGTCTTGGTTTCATTTGTTGGGTGTGCAAAAGGAAACGAAGGAAGCAGAGAAAGAAAAGAAATGAGGGAAGCAGATAGAGAAAATGAAGGTTATTGTTCATAAATGAAGGTGAGTTAACATACATATATGCAATGCATTTCACTTAAAAATATATTTTGCTAATTTGTCACTCCACTTTTTTTGTTATTAAATTTATTATGTGTTATCTATGCTTTTATAATCAACTATAATGATCTTTTTTATGTAGTGAACGACTACAACTGTATAATCTACAAAGGTCAAGTGGTGAAGATACACTAGAAATAATACAAACTTGGCACAAAGGATTGGTGAGCCATGATTTTCTCCTTCAAAATACTATTTTCCTTTAATACACTAAAATATTTGCTTTTTGCACAACGTTTATCCTTTTGTAAATGTTTCGAGGTAGTATGATCTTATTCATGTGTGAGAGATTCAAGAATTTTTCCTGAAACTTCGATACGAAAAAAATAGAAATGTTATACTTGAGGTTCACAGTTTTAGTGCTTATTTTTCATGATTTTTGCTAAGATATTATTAGCCAAGGGAGTGCAGGTATGTGTATGCTTAATTCAAGCGTAAGCTTGTTGATTTTTTCACGACACTCAAGAATCTGGTTTGACTCTAAAATCACGAACACAAACACACTCAAATGCAACTACTCTTCTACTTTGCAGAATGAAATAACATACATCAGTGAATAAACTAGTGTGAATGACAATTCTTTTCTTTGTAAACCCTCTACTTGTTATATTACAAACTACAATACAATTGTCTTAGGGTTCACGTACTCGGGATTATGGCCCTTACATACAACCCTGATATAAGTATACAATTAGGGCTTGGTGTCAACTGCTATGACCACCAATCTACCCTAAACAAAGTACACTTGACCTACTTGTTGACAACACACACTATAGCCCTTTTAGTCCACATACCTTGAACACAACTGGTAGATCCTGTTGCCTCCCAAACTGCTGATCAGTGCACTTGCATCTAAAGTTTCCACTATGAATGATCACAAATCTTTTTGTGTCAATGAACTTTGGTTCACGGATTTGCCCACTAGCAACCTTCTAATTCCATTAAGAGGTTTGCTCCTTGGGTCTTTTGGATATGCCCCTCTTGTCAACCACATGGTTCCTTTCATAAGTTGAACTAGGTGTCCACTACTCTGCCTCGTAACAACCCATTGATTCCTTTCATGAACATTGTAGTTGAGGTCTTCTAGACTACCCACTTACCAACGTCCTGGATGCTCTAGAATGGTAGTCCTAGACCACCCCAATTCTAGCCCTCTCGACTGCCCTTTCATCCTTCAAAGCTCAACCCTTAGGGCTTCTAAAATTACCCATACACACTCAACACCATGAATAATCTAGGACTTCCAAGACGGAAGTTTCTTCTGCAATTTGTCTCCTTAAATTGTCTAGATCTAGGGCTATTCCAAACAACCCACCGACAATGATAAGATGCATTCTAAAGGGATTCAAAATTATGCATACCCAATGCACACCATAGCTTGTCTAGGTCTTCCAACACTTTTGTTTTTTTTGCAATTTGTCTCCTTAAATTGTCCAGATCTAGGGCTATTTCAAACAACCCACCAACAATGATAAGATGCATTCTGTATCACTGTTTTTAGGGCTAATTACAACTATTGTTCAAACATTTGAACAAACTGTGAAAATTCCTGAATCTAACAAATTAGAAACCCCTACTGCAATTTCTGGTATACTATTTTGTACTTGTTCTTTACATTAACAAGTTATTTAATTGCATAAACATTGAAGTAAACACAAATGCAACCTTCACAAATATATAGATCATGCACTGAAATAAATTGAGACAATCACACAAGGGACACCGTTATTTGGACAATCGTCCCCAGAAAAACCTAATGCGGGAAAACCGGTGCAACATATAGGCGGTCTGTATTATTAAGAAGATTCATGAATACAACTAGGGTGCCAGAATTGACTCACCCTTCAGAGAATATCCTTGGCAGTGGTACCTCTCTCTGGAGACAGATATTCCAGCAAATCAGCAACTGGATGATCAAACCCATAGTTAGTCTCACTGTTTTCCTTGTGTTGGACAACAAAAGCTACTCCAAGCACTGCTCTAGAACTGTGTCACCCTCTCTCGGCTCAAGATTTGCTGATCGACTTCTAGTCTGTACCGCATAATCTGCCAACACTGCCTCTGAGGCCTTCTCCGTCCTCTGCGTCAGCCTCTACAACCTTCTGCGTCCTCTGCGCTGGATCCTCAGGCCTATGTGTCAACCCTTCTTGGGCCTGTGCTAACTCTTCTGACACTGCACTGCCTCTCTGCTATGTATTCTTCAGCCTTGGATCAAAATCCCTTGCTGAATTGCCCCTCTCTGCAACTGATCCCTAACTCGATTTCCTCAGCAAACCTAGCCGCAAAAAATCAAATTCTTGATCTCTCTTGGTGTATCTCTAATTGAAACTGAAGTCTCCTCTTATACTTTTCCTGTTGACGATTCAACGACCAATATTATGTCCCTAATCAATGGCTAAGATTAGAATTGGTTGGATCCTCATCACATAGAACTTTCTCACCCATTTTATATTAATACACATTAATATTTTTATTTTCCAAACTTAGACTTAGGAACCCATTAAAAATATTAATTATTTTAATATCTCTACATCCGGGTGGAATTTCTCCGAACAATTTTTGGGTATTGTAGATTTCATGTTCCTTAGCGTCTCCACCAAATTTCATGGCTAGAGCACATCGGATGCTACTAAAAATGAACACTCCTTCTTAGGGAGGAGTGTGCTCTAGTAATGCTTCACCATAGAAGCATCACACTGATCTTTCGCATCGGTCCTCTGCGCTGATGCTAGGCTTGTTGCCTCACATCCACTGCACTGCTGCTTTCTGTACTGCTGCCCATGACACTGCTACATTTGTAATGCAAGTCTCTTTCAAAATGCTGCATCGTACTGCCCATGGCATTGTCATTACTAGCAATTGCATTGCAACTCATTTACCAAGAAGTAACTGACTTCACCCAAAGAAGTAAAATATGATATGCTTTCATAAACAACTATAATGACAGGCTCATACCTTCAAACTCTCTAGTTTAAATTCTATTAGAAATCTAATATTTTATTGTATATCTAGTGCAAATGGCTTGTTACATTGAGCATGAATACATGAAATACAAAATAGACTCTCCCCTTTTATATAATATTCTTAAGGAAAGGTGTGTCTCTTATGAGTATTAATTATTAAGTTCGACTCTTTAGTTAAACTTAGATAATGATTCTAATATCTTATTTTGTATCTTTTGTAGATGGCTTGTTTTGATGAGCACGAACAAGTGTAATACAAAAGAGAGTGTCCATCATTATAAAACAAACTCTGGGGTAGGTGCGTTTTCTATTATGAATAATTATTTTTTTTGAAATATGTTTATCATTACGAATTCTGTGTATATTTTAAGCTTATTCAACCCACTTTTTTTCCATTTAGTCGAGAACAACACATTGTAGGAGAGATGATGTGCAAAGGGGATATTTGCAAATTTTCTTTGTTCTTGGTTGAATGTTTTGTTTTTTGAGTTTGAGCATGGCCATGCTTTGAGTTATGGTATAAGTACAAACTAAAACAATTAAAGCGCATTTGGTGGTGTGTAGTAAGTTATATTTACTACAATCCATGAAAATTATGGACACATGAAATACAAAATGGATTATCCCCCTTTATATAACAAAACTCAAAAACAAGTATGTTTCATATTATGATTAATTATTGCATTCAATTCTCCAATTTAAATTGTATATTGATTTTAATATCTTATTATGTATTTGTTGTAGATATCTTGTTCTAGTGAGCACAAGTAAGTGGAATACAAAATGGAGTGTTTATCATTATATAATAAACTCTAGCGGGGGTGTGTGTAGTATTAAGAATAATTATGGGCTTTTTAATATGCTTATCATTACTATCTATATTAGCATTTTAATGTTATTCACCCCAGTGTTTTGCATTTTAGGTGAGTAGAGGACACTGCAGTAGAGATAATGTGCAAAGGTGAAGTTTGCAATTTTTGTTTGTTATTGTCTACATGTTTTGTTTTTGTTGAGTTTGAGCATAGTCATGCTTTTTGTTGTACTTGTTTAACTTTGTTATACATTTTTTTTTTTCTCATTTCTTGTAGTTTGGTCTTGGTTTTGTTTAGTGGATGTGCAATATGAAAGGAAGGCAACAAGGAGACAAAATAATAGAGATAAGATGGAGCTTATCATTTCATAAATGAAGGTGAATCACCTTAACTATGTGCAATTCATTTCACCCACAATTATCTTTCGCTCATTTATGAATCCATTTGCATGCTTTTCATTTTATAATATCTTTTATATGTGGTGTCACACTCAACTAAATCTATTTGCTTTGTGTGGTAAGCAACCACAATTGTATAGTCTATGAAGGTCAAGGTGAAGATACCCTAGACATTCTGCCAACATGGCTTGGACAATTGGTAAGCCATATTTTTTTCCTACATAAGAATATTGCCCTTTAATCCACTGAAATATTTGTTTCTTGCAAATCGATTTATCCTTTTGTCATGCCTTCAGGGTAGTATGATCTTGTTAATGGGTGTGATGTTTGAGAGTTTCCAAGAACTTCGACATAGAATAAAGGAAATGCTATATTGAGGTTCATAATTTCATGGCTTATTGTTAATGGTTGTTGCTACTATAACATTAGCCAAGGGCAAACAGGTACGCTCTGTATTGTCGTTTATTTGTGATCTCATATATAATATTAGTTTGTGCAGTGAGTGACTATAGTTTCAGTGTTTAAGATGGTGCAGCATATGTGTTCTTGCTCCACATCACATGCACACCCCCACACAACGTGCCTTGTAGAGGAGGTGGATAAGGTCGAGCAGACAAGCTCATACCTTCAAACTCTCTAGTTTAAATTCTATTAGAAATTTAATAATGTTAATTTCATATCTAGTGCAAATGGCTTGTTCCATTGAGCATGATTACATGAAATACAAAATGGAGTCTCCGCTTTTATATAATAGTCTCAAGGGAAGGTATGTTTCTTATGACGATTAATTATTGCATTCAACTCTTTAGTTTAACTTATATAATGATTCTAATATCTTATTTTGTATCTGTTGTAGATGGCTTGTTTTGATGAGTGCGAACAAGCAGAATACAAAAGATAGCGTCCATCGTTATAAAAGAACTCTAGGGGAGGTGCATTTTCTATTATGAATAATTATTGGTTTTGAAATATGGTTACCATTACTAATTATGTGTTTATTTTAACCTTATTCAACCCACTTTTTTTCCTTTCAGCAGAGGACAACACATTGCAGGAGAGATGATGTGCAAAGGGGATATTTGCAATTTTTATTTCTTCTTGTTTGGATGTTTTGTTTTTTAAGTTTGAGCATGGCCATGCTTTGAGTTGTGCTTTTTTTCCTTTGTCTTTTCTTTTGGCTCATTTTTGTGTTTGGTCTTGGTTTCATTTGTTGGGTGTGCAAAAGGAAACGAAGGAAGCAGAGAAAGAAAAGAAATGAGGGAAGCAGATAGAGAAAATGAAGGTTATTGTTCATAAATGAAGGTGAGTTAACATACATATATGCAATGCATTTCACTTAAAAATATATTTTGCTAATTTGTCACTCCACTTTTTTTGTTATTAAATTTATTATGTGTTATCTATGCTTTTATAATCAACTATAATGATCTTTTTTATGTAGTGAACGACTACAACTGTATAATCTACAAAGGTCAAGTGGTGAAGATACACTAGAAATAATACAAACTTGGCACAAAGGATTGGTGAGCCATGATTTTCTCCTTCAAAATACTATTTTCCTTTAATACACTAAAATATTTGCTTTTTGCACAACGTTTATCCTTTTGTAAATGTTTCGAGGTAGTATGATCTTATTCATGTGTGAGAGATTCAAGAATTTTTCCTGAAACTTCGATACGAAAAAAATAGAAATGTTATACTTGAGGTTCACAGTTTTAGTGCTTATTTTTCATGATTTTTGCTAAGATATTATTAGCCAAGGGAGTGCAGGTATGTGTATGCTTAATTCAAGCGTAAGCTTGTTGATTTTTTCACGACACTCAAGAATCTGGTTTGACTCTAAAATCACGAACACAAACACACTCAAATGCAACTACTCTTCTACTTTGCAGAATGAAATAACATACATCAGTGAATAAACTAGTGTGAATGACAATTCTTTTCTTTGTAAACCCTCTACTTGTTATATTACAAACTACAATACAATTGTCTTAGGGTTCACGTACTCGGGATTATGGCCCTTACATACAACCCTGATATAAGTATACAATTAGGGCTTGGTGTCAACTGCTATGACCACCAATCTACCCTAAACAAAGTACACTTGACCTACTTGTTGACAACACACACTATAGCCCTTTTAGTCCACATACCTTGAACACAACTGGTAGATCCTGTTGCCTCCCAAACTGCTGATCAGTGCACTTGCATCTAAAGTTTCCACTATGAATGATCACAAATCTTTTTGTGTCAATGAACTTTGGTTCACGGATTTGCCCACTAGCAACCTTCTAATTCCATTAAGAGGTTTGCTCCTTGGGTCTTTTGGATATGCCCCTCTTGTCAACCACATGGTTCCTTTCATAAGTTGAACTAGGTGTCCACTACTCTGCCTCGTAACAACCCATTGATTCCTTTCATGAACATTGTAGTTGAGGTCTTCTAGACTACCCACTTACCAACGTCCTGGATGCTCTAGAATGGTAGTCCTAGACCACCCCAATTCTAGCCCTCTCGACTGCCCTTTCATCCTTCAAAGCTCAACCCTTAGGGCTTCTAAAATTACCCATACACACTCAACACCATGAATAATCTAGGACTTCCAAGACGGAAGTTTCTTCTGCAATTTGTCTCCTTAAATTGTCTAGATCTAGGGCTATTCCAAACAACCCACCGACAATGATAAGATGCATTCTAAAGGGATTCAAAATTATGCATACCCAATGCACACCATAGCTTGTCTAGGTCTTCCAACACTTTTGTTTTTTTTGCAATTTGTCTCCTTAAATTGTCCAGATCTAGGGCTATTTCAAACAACCCACCAACAATGATAAGATGCATTCTGTATCACTGTTTTTAGGGCTAATTACAACTATTGTTCAAACATTTGAACAAACTGTGAAAATTCCTGAATCTAACAAATTAGAAACCCCTACTGCAATTTCTGGTATACTATTTTGTACTTGTTCTTTACATTAACAAGTTATTTAATTGCATAAACATTGAAGTAAACACAAATGCAACCTTCACAAATATATAGATCATGCACTGAAATAAATTGAGACAATCACACAAGGGACACCGTTATTTGGACAATCGTCCCCAGAAAAACC